>LUCH01003958.1:31908-44586 GCA_013368495.1 Paragonimus heterotremus
TGGGGATGAGAGTCAGGTGGTGGTGAATGAAACACCGGACGGTGCGCTAAAAAAGGCTTGGGTTGGAGGACCTTTGTGCTAGTTATATAATCAGGTGGTGATATACCTGTAGGGGTACATACGTTAGCAATGTGGTTACTAGTATCATTCATGCTTTAGATAGAAGGATAGAGTATTGTGGAGCTAGTGGGTAATGCATTGAAAGTGGAAAATCCATTATAGTTTTGGATCGGTTTGAAGGCAGAAGAGGAACAAGTGTTCATTTTCATCTGCGAAATATTGTCTCTTAAACTGTGGTTCTTAGAACCAGATACGTAGCGTCTATGGGATGCCGCCGGTTTACATTTATGTTGTTGTTTTCTAGTAGGCACCGTACAGGTTTCAGTGCTGGTTTGGATAACTGTTCGGGCGTTTTGGGTCTGCAGTTGGTATATACAGTCACTCCAGATAATGGAGGGAAATGCCTACAATAAGAAGGGGATGGAGTTGCTTGTCCAACATCCTGTTTGTTCTCGAACTTTTGGATACTTCGCCTAACACTTTGGAGAACTTTGGGCACCTTAAGCTCAGGACTCATTCCAGTCAGCGTTCCAGTTGGCGAAGGAAATCGTCGATGAATAGTAGAGGTATTTTTGGCGCTAACCGTGGGTTTAACTGAATATCCTTGATCGCGCCTAACGTCAACAAAGCTGGACGTGGCTTATTTTTCAGTATTCCTCTGGACGGACATGGTTAAGGTGTTGACAGTTACGACTTGTTGACCTAGAGAAGTCGTGTAACAGTCTAGATCAACAGTCAAGTCAATGAGGTTATTGGTTTTGTCACTCGGGTTCTGTTTCACCTGGGAAATATTTATTCGCAATTTTTCCGGTTGGAGTGGTTTATTGTCACCAAACACTTTTATCGATTTAAAATTTGTGGCACGTATAATTTGGTCTTGCCTTTTGACGAACTCACTTGCTACAAGTTAGTTCGTGGACTGTAATAACAGTGGGCAACATTTTTGCTGTACCTTCTTGCGAAGTCTTAGACATTGACAGTCCTGGTCTTCCATTCTACTAGCCTTGAGTAAGACTTTTTTCACTGACAGCAAAGCCGTTCTGTCAGCACGCTAAAAACAACCACCTTATTTGCACAGCTTATCCGCTTGTGCGGTTCGGTAGCTATTGTTCCAATGAACGTTCCAGCAGCTACGAGATCTTCCAGGCTAGAAGTGATAGTTTCAGGTTCGTTGCTAATTGGCGCACTTAGTATGCTAACTATCGGATTCAGCCGGGACAACATAGTGGTAAGGTCTTGATACTTGCTGTGTATTTTTGCCATTTCAGCCTATAGGTCCGTTATTTTCCGACCTGATATGCAAATACATCGGTAAAAGGAACTGAACAGATCCTAGTGTTGCTCCTTCGTTGTATGGGGCTAACATTCACCGTTGAAATTACCGCCTCAGCAGCAGACTTTGGCCCCTTACCGATGGCGACAGTGGAAGAGGTGTTGAACGAGGGAACTAGATTTTATGCCTCTCCTCCTTGTTACCACGCCTTTTTCGCGTGAAGCTGATCGCCCGGCAACTGACAGTTTTGGGATACTAGCTGACTTAGTGGCCGCAATCCACGGCAACATAGTTAGATTTCTCTTTACGCTATACCCCCCTTCGTGCGACATGGTTTCCCCTCTAACCTATCCCGTCAACCCTCTGCACTCTGTCGACCAATCGTGTGTGTCCGAAGTGCGTTGGTTGTCATTGGTTCGCATTCGAAATAAATGTGCAGCAAACGTCGGAAGGATGCCTTCTCCTGTCCTGTTGACACGAGCTAAATTACCATTGATCCGTCTGTCTCGTTCCAGGAGCATTTTGTTAGTGTCGTGTCTCCACGGCACTTCCCAAACTTGGATGCGGTTGGAGCTGAATTCAAACGCTTCGCAGTTCATTACGGTTCTCCATATAGCGTCCGATCAACCGAACCTGCGTTCGGTGATCATAAGAGACGCGTGTATGCACGCGTCCGTAGGTTTAACGTATTGCGCTCGTCTAGCGATCACTAATGTTTGGATCGTTTGCAACCATAAACCTCATAGACGCGATTCAACCAAGTTCACCTGCTCAGTCTATGTTCCAGTTTGTTCCCATTCTGTTCAATAGTCGACCACTAATTTTTGCATCTTTTGCAACCACATATCGTATAGACGCGGTTTTATTTTTCATTTTATTGATTGAGCAATGTGGTATTCTGCTTCACCCTAATTTTTTCTGACAATCACGAATTGTGTTCCGATTTTCAATTTGAACTCGCGCCATTTTGGTGGATCAGGTCATCGCTGTTCAAGCACAAGTGTGCCTGTCTGTTATTCTCTCGGCCTTCAAAGCTGCACATTGGCCCACATGGTTCGCCGGAGGGCAGAGATTGTGACCTGTTAGGCACACAGTTTTCTCGGGTTTTTCTATATAGTTTTGTCATCCCGTGTGTTCCGGAGATTTGAGCGCTTCTGATTGGCCCACATGATCCAATTTAACTCACGCAAAAGCGTGCAATGCTTTCTAGTAAGAAATTTTTATTACCATGTTCTGTCATCCTACGCCGACTTAATGGGCCTTATGGTAAAGTACTCCTTTTTTGATAAATAATGATCAGAACTTTCAAAAGCAATCAATAGTAACAGGAAGAAGAAAATAGTGAGCTAATTTAAGCAGGTATTTGGGGTACCAAAAATCCTTGATGATTCCATGAGTGACACTTTTCGGCCATATTACGAGAAAGCCGAAAAACAGTTTCAGTCACAAATTCAGGGGAGCAGTTGGCAATAACGAAATCCAGTAAGGGCGATTGGTAAACTGTTGTTCACCTTATCTCACACGGAAGTGTCGCGAGCGATGTAGTATTCTTCGACGCATTGCTGCACGCATTCGGTGTTCTGATTCGTCGAGATAATGAAACCACTAGCATTCGAACGGAGTACGGGATTGCGAAGCCCATGTTATTGTGTAACCCCAAAGTATGTGGTATGGGTTCATGCCTGTAGCTTCTCCGTCTAGTATGCACAGTTTATGAACAACGCTAATGAAAAACACACGGAAGAAATCAGGATAAACTTGTATTTGTGCCGTTCAAGGTATACTGAAGCGATCCTCTTCGTTTTTGTTAAAGGACATTTTGATGAAGCCGCAAAGGCTGTGGGCCTGCCTGGTCCGCCTTTTAACTTAGTACGACGTCTATGGAATATAATGATGCCGTTTATGACGTTGGCACTCAGCCCACATTGAGTGTTGAGTCTGCGTGACCTGCAGCTAGGTTATGTTGACAGGCTAAGAAGTTACACCCTTGTTTGCACATTTAGCGGCCCAAATCAAGTTCCGAAGAATATAAAAGAAATGAAAGAATTTACCTTCGGGCAGCCAGAAGCGACCGATCTGTTCAAGTCGTGGGCTTCAGGTGAGCCCCCGCTGAGTACAGTTGGAAAAAACCCGATTGTTGTTCAGGCTCACCACTTTACTGCCCGGTGGACTAAGTCGCTTTTTCAGGTACTAATTTACCAGACGCGAAATACAAAATAGCCGCTGAGAATAAAAGTCGGATGTCTATTATGAGAATAATACGGAGGGTCGTTTCAGGCGCTAGAAATGGCACAGACTCTTAAATCCGTTGGGGAGGCAAGAGATCGACCGTCAACGAGGGAGCAAGCCGTAAAAGTGTGTGCGGGTCAGCGCTACAGTCATATGGCATACGGACAAACAACCGGAAAGCACACCTCATGCGAAATTTCTTAATAGCTTGGGTAGAATGTACAAATGTGAGATTTGGAAATATTTTGCACACTCAATCGTAGGCGGGCCGGTGGAATCCCCAGGCCGCTGCAGCGTGCTAAACATGAAGTACAAACGGAGTGATCAGTATACCAATGAGCGGTAGTGTAGTCGTCCGATGCTGAACTCTCATTACCATCAAACCGCATCGATGATCCAACAAACATGGAGTTCCTGGGATTCCATTCCGGAATCTCGATTGGGAAATATGAACGGGCGAGAAATGGGAAAAACACTGATAGTAAGCAATTTAATCTGCGGCTGATGAAACCATAGACCAGAACACATCAGAATCATCAGTACCCATGATACAAAGATTGAGTTGCTGTGGCTGGAATGGTGCGGGTAAGAATAAATGTTAGCGTCGGAGAAATAACGGGTGTCAAATCACGTCATTAACCTTCTGATAGGTTAGAACCGAGCTGCATACAAGTGACAAAGCACACCCAGGCAGAATAAGAAGACAGTCAGCTAGACAGTATGCAAGGTGTTAATAATAGAGTAGAATATATTTCCCCATATACACTGTCTCGTATGCACCGTGGATGGAAAAAACGGTGATATCGTCAGGCGCAATCGCTTTTAGGAATGACCTACCGTCGACTGTTTTCTGCCAGGAATACTGACACGGACGCAGACTGAACATATCATACAGATATATAACTAACACACAGGCGTAATGACATAGCCTCCATTGGAATTTACTATAATGTTGAGTGAAGAATGCAATGTAAACGCAACGTGGTCGGATAATACACATTCATTCATATCTCTCAAATCACGCAAGACCGAAAGTTTGTGCAAGCCGGAAGTATGTATTCCACTATGAGAATTCCGATGAAAGCATTTTCAGAGTGCGAATTTGACTACGAAGGCCAAAATGATGGCCAAATCGAAGACAGAGGAGCCTTATTTTAACAAAAGTGCGAATGTGAACAATTTTCGAGGATAGTTCATTTTTCTCAATGCAACACAACGATTGTACTCGAAAATTTATATATGTATTCTGAAATATGTGCTTAAATATTTTATGAATAATATGAAGTCTCTTTTCGCGCCCAATTAACTGTTGCCAACTGAATTCGGCCTCCATATTTCACAGCAACGCAGTTGCTGAAACAGACAGACCGCGCGGTCGCACGAAGGGCTTTTATCCGCTGTTTGTGACATAATGAACCCTAACTCCAGTTCTGCTGTTATTTTTATCACCTCCTTTTACTGATGTATTCTTTTTATCGGGATCTCGGAAGCTGTTTGCACTCGGCGCTCAAGGTGGGTGGCTCCGCTTCTCCAGTTCGCTTGCCGCCACCTGTCAGCTAAACGTTTCATGTAACACCAAAATATCGACAGTGCTACTTTTGTGAGTAGCGACCTAATGAAGAACACTGGTGGGAGCAACAAGTCGGTCCCCTTAGATGGCTTCCGAACCACAGCGGTTTTGGTAGCAGCTGTCCGGCTGTCACGCAAAGCGAAGACCCAGAATTCGGCACAACTTCCTGTGATGACATATGTTTTCCGTCGACCCTCTGGTTTTTTAGTTGCCGCTCCGTGTGATAGGAGAGCTAGAAATAAGCGTTACGTCGCTATTCGTAACTTGTTCTGTTAACAGTTAGTTGGATACTCTTTAGCAGGTAGTATAACGGAAAAAGTCAGTTAACACTGCAGCGTTTTTCGAGGCGCAACGATGACACGGTGTTCACATGCTCCGTAAGTTGATTGTTGTCAACCACCATAGCACAGTCATTGTCGGTTGAATGTCTCAGAAATGGTAACATCGGTGCGCAAGCGATTCTCATCTTTAATGGTTATCGGAGATTCACATCTTGTGTGAGCCATATTTCGGAGAATACCCGGGACCACATGGTTTTCGTATGCAGCAAGCATGACAATAATCCTAGACTTTTACTGGGAAATCGGGGATGCTAAAAGCGAACAACTTAATGAATAGTGTTCAGATAACATTGAAAAGAAACCTGCAATGACTTACCATTTCATTGAACATGTGGCGGCAAAAATGGACACTGAAAACCTTGGAAGCACCAGGGCCAGACCCTGTGCGGTCTTTGTGGGTGCTGGCGGTGAATAAGTGAAAATCAGCGAAAGAGGGTAGCTGGAACTGAACATCAACAACTTCCCATCAGAAGTTGAGAGCCGGTGCTCGATTTTAGGATTGAGGCGTCAGAAGTGAATCGGATCGCACATGAAGCCTAACTGGGAGCGAAGTCGCCGCAAAAGTCCTATCAACAATTTACGGGACATCCTTTTCAATAAAAAAAATGCGCTGAAATTCTTACTCATCTTTGATCTTGATAAGATGCCGACGCAAAAGTCAGTGCGCTTAGTCACAGGACGTTGTGTCACGTACTTATTTTAGACATACCATAAGCTCATACGGTTGTACTTGTCTGCGTATTTACCCAGATCGACAAGCCAAAAACCTTAGGCCTTTTTTCATGTGAAAAATCCCACTTATCCAGAACTAAGGTTACCGGTAAACACAATAAAAGGCATGCTACCGATCAACGTAAAATCAAATCCGTAGCATTTCACGTGAATTTCTAGCTGTCTACCAACGGCGTTTTTAAATAAACTTTGTCTCAAGGCACGTTTTGCGACCACAATGCCGCACCAGTTTACGCCTACCCAAAAACTCTCGAATGAAGCCAACAAAGGTGGTGGCATAGTGTTGTCGTTATTTTTATTACCGTTGTCGCTATCATCAAGCTGACGTATCTTAGCGCTGGTGTTTACCTTTTGATAAATAAAAAGGAAAATTTGCCGTCTCTCCTTTTCCTAAATAATCCATCACATCCAATTATAAACGTGCTACATAATCGTCCGCTGTCAGTCGGTTGATTTCAGGACCTACCACCATGGGATAATTTTTAGGTATTCAACTCCGGAAGGTCATTAAGCCTGAAAATGACTGGCTTTTAATGGCTACCAGCATTAACTCAAACAGAAAGTTACGCTCACCTAACTGGAAGACGTTAGAAAGAGGGAGCTCGAAACTGTTAGTATCTAACCGCAATGAAACCTCGATTTCAGAATCTCTGGTAAATCTACGGCATTTGGTCTGAACTGATGTTCCACCCTAATCTCCGTGAGGACCAGTCCCTGGGGAATGTTTCCGTTTTCATAACCCTAGTAATACTTGGAGTTAGAAACTACAGTTGTGAAGACAAACCGAAGAAAACTATCATTTACCACCATCATCTGCGCGGATAACCCATAATTTTACTCACATTTCTGTCAGTATGACTGCAACCTTCGCACCGGTGATAATTTGCGCAGCGGTTTTTATATACGTTCATGATTACACATCACCTATTAACGTTTTTACTATAGTACTTTTTGATATAATTTTTATTTTATTGGCGTGTTGTGGTTACCTGTCGGCAACGTCCTATTTTCTGCATATGTATTGAAGTGGTCTGTATCAGGTGTGAAAGTTTTAAAGGGTAGCATTTCCACAGCTTGTGCGGTCGTTCTGCGCGTTGCAAGGCCGGTCAGAACTGAATGCAATGCTAAACTTCTCCTCATCAGCACCACTCTAAATGTACTGCTATCAAAGTGAATGGTGCACCACACTTACCACCACAAACCTTCATTGCATCTACGGATTGCCTGCTTGAAAACACGGAACGCGTTTGGTGAAACAATCAACCCAGGCCCAACCCGTGTTGTTTCCAAATGACACGGCAGGACCCAAGCGTGCGCTCATACTGCAAAGTTTGTGAGGAAAGCCACTGTGACATACGCTGTCGGATAGGGAGGAGGAACTAGCCTTCCTGAACGAGTATATAGCTCTTATCCTTACCAGACTTAATTTGGCTAGGAACGGCGTTAACGCCCCCAGCTGTAAAAATACAAGAGATTACTCTTAACCCTAAAGGCCGAGCTATCCGAGGGAAGAGGCCGGTGATACAGGGAAGGTTCTCTATTACATACAGTCTAAGCAAATACGCCAGATCATGTGTGAGTGTGTGCTTCCCCCTGACATCAAAAACCTGATTACTGCGGGCAAATTGCACATCAAAATCTCTAAGCAGTCGCACGAACTTCCTTCTGTATCACCTGGCAGGGTACATACCGGGGCAATGTTTGTGAGAGCTCCCCGTTTAAAGTCCACCTATGGTAACATAGAACGCCTCTCATTTGACCTCTCAATGCAGGAACCAGACAACCGTCATCAAGTGACTAAAGCAGTGGCACGTGCCAGAGTGACTCTAGGTAAACGTTGGGGTAAAAGGTCATGGGTTAGACACTAGAAGATTACCTCCTGCTTCCCTGTCATCTGCAGCGTGCGGTATCGCTTCCAGGGTCATTCTTCGCCAACCATCCTCAAACGCTGAAGAGCTGGACGGAAGTGACCGAAACAAATAAATCAGCCATCTGCCATCCTACTTTTGTCCATCTATGACACCCTTTATTACATCGGTAACAAGCCACTTCCCCTCGGAAGCTGTAATCGCAACGTCTTGCCGGGTCTACCAAATGTACTCCAAAAACGAACGTGTAATTAGCTTTTGCAGCGTATTACTTGAGCGAACTTGGGTTTTGTCGAGGTAAACGTTATTACCGCGTAACAACCAATGCAAGTTTTGGACTGTAAAAATAAAAATTTGACGTTCTAGAGTTCTGAATAAGATCGTGACCAAAAGTGCAACAATCGCAGTGCACCAGAAGCGAGTCATGCATTTCATGCGGACGACCACCGAACCACAATTCATGACTAAGTCCTTGCCACGTCCCGGGAAAGTGTCGGAAAAGACTGAGCAGTCGAAAGTAATTACTGCTTACCTGTCACCTGCGTTAACTTTTCCAGTTGCATTCGTTTTGTAATTTCCCGCAGTTGGAGGACTCACGTGAGCGATAGCTATTCACTGTACCAGGAACGAAATGTCCACGTGCGGAAACGAATTATACGAAGGCTAGTCATAGCACTGGTGAGTTGGAAGCCGTATTCACTTCCACCCACCTGAGTACACACATTCGTAGGAAGCGCTTGTTCAACAGCACGTGCAAAATTGAAGCACGATAACTTGCTGATGGGTGTGTATAAGTCAATAAAACGAACGTCTTACAATTAATCGTTGTTCTCCGTTGGTGCTTTTTGCACTCGGCCCGGGTAGGCGGCCGCCGCGAAAAATGGATAGGCTGGGGAAGGCAGAAGGAGTTAGACGCGCAGTTTGTGTGACGCCGTTGTTGTTACAGTTCACTGAGTAGTTTCCGGCGCCAATCCTTCGCTTTTTTCACAACCAAACAAGGACGTAGATCTCTGCCGTATGTGTGAAAACTGTTCAAGGCTACTCGGTGGACTTCGAGGAATCAGGTGGCTTCCTTTCAGCCGATATAATTGACGGCAAACTGAACGTCCCTAGATATTCCGTGAACCGGACCGGGATCAGAAGCAGAAGAATAGGGAGCTCCGAGATATTCCATAATCAGCTTGCGACACCCATGGTCGAGGTTGAATTTCACTTCTCCATTATGCGATCTTTCGTAGCCAGGCTTAATGGAGTGCAGCCAAGACACACTCCTATGACGGTGGTGCATGGTTCACTCTCGTTCGACCTATTCAAGGATAACGCCGTTGTACGTCAATTGCCCAACTCGGGACCTCGATGTTTCCTCCACCTCACGTCTTAGATGAGTTCAAAACATCTAGCGCAAGCTGACTTCTGCCTTCTTCAACGGGAACTGCAATGGTGGATTCTTGACTACCTTTCCTCCTTGCGACCGCATGAATCTTGGATAAGGCAAGTTGACTCTCGAACACGAAATGCTTCGGGTTATATCCTTCTCCGAATTACCGTGAGTGGATCACTCGATTAATAAGAGGTCGTCGAACCACCGCTTGGACATGGTTTACACTCATTATTGAGTTTCCCCTCATTTTCTACCGGCTGCAACCACCAGCAAGGCAGGCTATATTTTGAACCTCCAATAAGATTCACCTTGGCGACTGGGAAGATATCGCTTCACTTCTACCAAATTGTGATTTTGCGAATCAGAACTACTACGAGTTTGAAAGCACAATTAAAAGATGGATGATTCACTCTCACCGCGAAACATGCGTACCTTTTACTTGCCCATCACTTCCACCTAGAACACGTCGTGTCCCGGAGGACTAACCCCAACGGTTAGGGAAGGATAGACTTGTGAACAACTTAGAGAACCTAACCGCCTTACAGACTATTTGAAATAGTTGAGGGTGAAAAATCGCGAACCATTATCCCGCACAAGGAAAGATTTCAATGGAGACTAAAGTAAACAGTGTCTCCTTAGTTGGACCTATGCGCAGACGGAGAAAAGATGCCATCAGCCCCTTTACTGGATCTTCCCAACATTGGGGAATTTTTCTACCACCACTTTGGTGTCCAGCCCTTCATTGAGTGCTATTCGGCGGTCTGCAGTGTAACACTGCCTCCGAGAATCGTTGGCTAACCACTCCTTACTGACGACGTTCATGTGCTAAGCTATGACTACCCATTATCCCAAGTCAGCTGGAAGTGCAGTGGGTACGAATTGAGTTAAGTTTCTGGCCTTCGAAGAGGCGACTGCTAATCTGGAAGAAACCCTTAATAAGCTGTTCATACTGAGGTTGTTGACAGGCATTCTCTTTGATACTTGGGAAGAAGCTACGGTCACGCCTATCCCAAGGGTAGGCAATCGGTGCTGCCCTGCTAACCGGCGATCAACCGGCCATTCAAACATGCCATGCGAGATTATGAGACTCGTGTTAGAACGCGTCACCCCCGCAAACTTCTTAGAAGATACTGTTTGCTCTGTACCCAACCTGGGTTTCCTCCTTGTCGACCAAGCCCAGCATGTCTGTTTCACATCAGAAACAGCGCGTTCACTGTCAATGATCGCAACACAGGTGATATCTCACCAGACTTCCTTTCAAGTACAGAACTTCATGTATATAACACCCAAAAGCAGATTATTCGCTACATTTTTTTGTGTTACTTCTTATATACCCCTTAGAGTTGAAACCGGATTAGACATTCTACATCCTCCTGATCTTTCCATGAGTTCTTCGAGTGTCACTTGTTTCATATTCACGTCAACTACCACTCAAATTTTACCCTCAAAATCGTTCCCCCCTACGTTCGCAACCCAGAAATTTTGAATGCCGGTATTCCTGGCGCATAATCGACGAACGCTTGACTGACGAACGTACGTATTTGTATCAGCGGAACAAAATAAAACAGTTGACCGCAATAGGCCGTCAAGTGCCTAAGTACATGACAATTACAGGTGCAAACGAACGGTTGGCAAGGACGAACCGATAAAAATGCTATCGGGGTGACCTGGGGTGTGATTATGTACCCGGCCTCAGGGAAGACCGAGAAGCTGTCGACAGCGTCACGGCGGCCTGTAGGAGGACCGTATTCACAGTGGTGGGGGAGGGGGCGACTGACAAATACCAACGGGTGTGTGGGCAGGTGGATGAAAATCAATGATGGAGGCAGCCGGTCGTTGGATTTGTACTTTTGAGTCCAGGCTGTTTGAGCACCGACAGCAAGCAATCAGTTGAAAAGAGTGACGACGGAGAACGCGAAAGAGCCAGTCAAAAATAAATGTAAGCCCAACGAAATTCAGAAGCCGGCATTTATAAATTCTGGTAGAAATAAATAGGGTATTTTCTCAAATGACAATAGAGGGACACTCATGTTGGCCGATCGTAACTCTTAGAATGATTCTGTGAATCATACTCAGCTCAGTACATTGAGCATCACACCTAAAAATATCGGGGCTGGAAGTTTGTCCGCATTACGTTTCACAGATCGTCTCAGCACGGCGAATTACTATTTCTTTAGTGGGTAAACATACTTTTCGTCGCATGAACAAAAGGGCATTTTAAACACTAACAGGAGTTTGTGTCATTCCACTGCTTCAGTGCGTCAACCAAATCCTGCATACCGGCTTGAACAAAGGCAATGTAGCTGTTGGGTGTGCTCGGCGCTCGGCAAAATAACTGGTGATGAACATCGGAAAAGGTACATTGGACTCAACCAAAATCCTCCGAGCAGATCTATTTGTACCTCGAAATTTCTGCGGTTAAATGATTCTCAGACGTTTCTTTGGAGTAGGTATGTTGAGCAGTTTGCCGAGCGAGGGTTTGATGATGGGCGAGGAGTTAAAGAGAGTTAGCTTTAAACGATTTGGTGCTGGGCCTTTTCTGACAAGAATTCTTTTCTTGTAAGGTTACACGCCGCTGGGGCGACTGCACTTCCGAAATTTCTGACTGAAATTGCGGAGGTCGGTTCAGGGTGTGGCTAGAGCTTCAGTTATTTAAAAACGGGTACTTATGCAATCTTAATTTCGTATTGGTACTTGCCATATCTGAGAAGAACGGCATTATGTCTTGTTTCGAGTTATTGAGTTTCAGACCAACGGAGGTCCGTTTGATGTAGAACAGCACAGACGGACTGGAACCCACTACATCCGTACTGTGGTCATTCATGAGTCCTGATTAACAGCTGATGTCTCAGGGCTAGACGATAGAGTCGTTACGTTGGCAAATGTGTAGTTCGCCGGCATGGCGCGTAAAGGCCGAAACGAGTTGGAAACGGCCACTTGAGCGCAAAAAGAGACCTTTCAAATTTCTCATGAGATATTAAAATGCACATTACAGAACAAATATATAGATTCATCGAGTATAATAATGGTATTGCAATGGGAAAAATCAGCTGTACCTAAAAGTTGTCCATATTTGCACTTTTGTTGAAAAAAGTGTCCCCATTTTTCTTCCATAAAAGCATAATGTTGGCTTTCATAATCGATTTTACGTTCTGGAAATGCTTCTATCGGAATTGTCGTGGTGGAATACGTATTCCCATCTTGCAGAAACGCTGAATTTCGCG
>LUCH01003958.1:67524-96491 GCA_013368495.1 Paragonimus heterotremus
TGTTCAGTTGCGACAGAACTGGATTTCCGTCACGTCGATAAACCTCATGAACATGCGTCGCTCGATCCCACCTGGTTCTGAATATGATTATGACCGTCGAGAAATTAAACGCAAGCTGACTAAAAGCTAGCGCAAACACTGTGAGCACCACTTGATCGAACAGTCGAAAGTGTACTGGCCGTCGAGTCGGTGTAAGTGAAACCATATGTGAAAAAGATGGTTCATTTATCACCAATCAATCGCGCCGACTTGACAGGCGGGCTGAACATTTTGAAGAACAGTTCAGTTGGCCTAAACCAGATCATGTGGACGACGGGACCCAATCGATCAGTTACTGCATTCCAGACGGTCCTCCGTCGGAAACAGAAGTGGTCCTGGAGTTCAAGTTACTGAAGTGTGATAAGGCTCCTTGTCTTGATCTCCTCTCTCTTTCTCTTCTCAGAGATGGTGCAGAGAGGTTGATATCAGAACTGCCAAAACTTCTCCAGGCAATTAGAGAAACTGAAGGGGTGCCTCGTGGTTAGTACTGATCAACAGTCATTCTCGTTTTCAAAAAGGGGTCCCGAAGGCTATGTGACAACCACAGAGGCATCAGTTTGCTGTCTGTTGTGTCCATATTACTCACTGGCTTCATTTGACATCGGCTCACTAAACCCAGAGAAAGTCAGGTACGCGAAGAACAGGTAAGATTCCGATCCGGTCGGGAGTGTGTTGATCACATTTTTACCTTGCGGTGGATCTCAAAACAGCCGACGATCGTGATCTTTTTGGACCTAACGGCTGCTTTTAATTCTGTTGCTCGTAACTTTCTCTAGATCTGTCTTCTTTACAAGGGAGTACTAGGGGATTACGTGAATCTATTGAGACCACTGTATGCTCATTCTGCAAGCAGGGTGAGAGTTTATGGAAAAGTGTCTCGGACGTTCATCACTTCTAGTGGTGTTCGTCAGGGGTGTCAGATTTCTCCTTTCCTGTTCAATTTTGTCATGGACAGCATCCTGGCATTCGGACAAACAGTCGGACAATATAGGTCGTGCGAACCTTCCTTAAAGCTTAGGTACACAATGCAACTGTGAGTTTTAAAACTATTTTACACGTCATACCACAGATAGGCCACTGAAATCTCTAGGTAGTTACAGGGGCGTTGGTATTTTGTCCCCGTTTTCCGTCGTATCAATACCGCATTGTTGAACGCGATGAGAAATTTACGAGTGTGCTCACGCAGTCCGAGTGGGACATTAATGACCATTTCATTTTGAGTCTATTAAAGTCACCCATAAGAAAAGGTTATGAGGCACCATAATCCTTTGAGTTTTCTTTGGGATGACAGGAAGAGCGTCAACATCGGAAGTATTACACGATGAGGAAGGCTGAATAACTCCGGCTAAGAGCGCGTCCTGGCCAAACGTTGTTAATGAAAGTCACAGTGTCATATCCCAAAGTACTTAGATCCTTTGGTGACCCTGGTTGTCGGGGCACTGCGGTTAAAGAAGATCGCAGAGGTTCTGTTCTCACATAAACGATATCACCTCGGTTAACTGAGTATCCAGAGTCACTCAATTCACTGATGTCGCTTGTAAGCCAGGTTTCCGGAAAGGTTGATATATCGGATTGAGTATTATAAACCGACTTTCTCATTCGCAGTAGTTTATTGAATAGACTGAATTAGTCCATATAAGGCACTTTAAAGTTGATTCCTCGTTTGATTTTGCGGGGGGAAAGAAGGAAGTGTACGAAGACGAGCTCGGTAGATAAGACCTAGGATTGAGGAGGAGGCGGGATTGTACGTGGTTTGTTTTACTGAGTTACTCTAAAGGCCTTTGTATGTGGCTGAGGCTGCTGCGATGTCACAGCCTGAGAGTATGCCATAAACCCTACAGGGCGCCTGACCAGTGTTTCTGACATCTATTACCTATTCTGTTATCTTGATGTGGTAGTCAGGCTGGTACACTATATCTATCCGGGAGTCTATCCTGACCAGGACTTCGGTTCTTCCAGACAGCCGTGTCAAATAGGTCAAAGGGAAGCAATCGGACGAGAAGCAGTTGCACTCATAGGATTGTATGTCGCATTATTAACCGAGTAGGAATGCTCAAGTAGATCCTATGGACATACTGCGGGACTGTTTTTTGTTGCCAACACTGCTGTCTCCCGAAACAGGAAAAAGAGGGATGGATGAGGTACCCTTCAATGGCAGCTCTCTGCTTGAGTTGGCTAGACGCTACATCCAAGTCTTCACTCCAGACAAACTTCTTTCTCAGCAGTTGGAGGAGTGGATATACTTCCTGAGAGAACCCCGGCGTAAATCTTGAGTCGTAGTCGACCGTTCCGAGAAAAGACCCCAGCTCCCGCTTCGTTTTTGGTGTTAGGAAATTTTCGATGACTATCGACTTCTCTGGCAGTGGTTGGATTTTTCCGTTACCAACCATGTGTTCCAAGCAAACGATTCAGCTGCGGCTTATTAGGCATTTCTTACTGCTCAGTTTTAGGTTGGCTGCGTCGATTCATTGTAACACTGCTCATTGTTCTGCATATTTCGATACCGCATTGGTGAATATAATATTGTCGTCTCTGTACGCAGTTATTCTTTTCTGATCCTCCAGAATGGGAAGATGACTAGAGCGTTGCAAAGACCGAACAGCATTATAAAGAATTCGCATTGCCGTCCGTCCACGCACAATACCGTTTTCGCCTCGTCCTCCTGTGACATTGATAGCTGCCAGCAACCGGAACGCAGATCTTTAAGGGATATTACTTTGGCTCCGTGCAGATCTGCAGACCTCTTCCGTTTCGGACATCGGGGACGCGTCCTTGACTGTCACTTGGTTTGGCTGAATGAACTCAACACAAAATCGGTAGGTTCCATCCGACTTCCTAGTCAACGGAACCGGTGACGAAAATGGGCTACTTGTTCGTCGAATTATTCTCTTCAGCGTTTTCTTTAGCTGCCTCTCCACTTCTGGAATCAGGTTGAATTGTATCCTTTGGTATATTGGTCTGCGTTCCGTGCCTGGCTGCAGGTCTGTCGAATGTTTCATCCATGTACAGAATATGTACTGGTCATCCGCATCAGTGAATAAGTGATCGAACTCATCAACACATCACTTGATAGCTGGACACAGATATTTTGGTAAAGATTTCGTAACGACGCTGCCCACTCGGCATTGCCCTGTCTTTTAGCAATTAAATTTCGCGGTATCACCATCGGCACGTAGCTCGCTCTTCTCTTTAGTCATTTTTGGATCTCTTGATGGTAATTATTTTCTAAAACCAAGACAAATGGTAAACACGGGCATTCTCAATGTCCGTGGTTTCTGACAAGTGGGGCATCATGCTGCTTTACGACTATTTTCTCAATGTTGGTGTATGCTGTATCTCTGAGGTGCGAATATACGATCATAACTCTCCTTTTCACAGGAGTCTACCTACATATAACTATTTGTCCAAACGTATTCTTTTAAGAGTCTCTGGTAGTATCGAAGCTGAATATCTTAGTCACACCGAGGCTGAAGTCACACTGAGTTTCAGAGCGATATTTACTCAGTTAGATCAAAGTGGATAGTCACTCAGTACATCGATTACAGTCTGTCAATGCGGATCAGAAGGGCGTTGTGCATTCATTATGTCGGCTTGCGCTTTAACGGGTAGCTGTTCGGCTGCCACCAAATATGCGTACCACAACGCTGACTTATCTTTTTGACCTCCTGAAGCAGACTAAACATTCTGGCATCATCATATGAGCCGGCGATTTGAATATCCAGCTTGGTCGTCTTTCTTATGAGGAGAAGCGCCCTGGAGGGGTTATGTTTCGTGTGCGGACACAACGCACTGACAATAGCGAAAGACCGTTGCAGCTGTGCACACCTCACGGTCGAGTATCGCATCTCAACACGGAAAGCGACATTACGTTAAATGAAGACTTCCCCGTGCTTCTCGGCCCCTGGATGCAGCTGGATCATATAGCAGTCAGTTACAGGTGGCACCACTCTGTTTAAGATTGTCCTGCTTTTTGGAGCAACCACCTGACCGTACTGTCGTGCGTGCCCGTTCTGCTTTGACATTTGCCTAGAGGTTATATATTCGTAATTGCAGGATACCTAACTGGCATTCAAGCGAATGTATAGTAGAAATCGGTTATCTGGCAGTATTGATAAACAAACTGTCCAGTTCAGTTCAGTCGCAAAAACCTAATAAACACTTAGAACAAATTGCCGCACTTATGTAAGGTTGCTCTGGTAGATGTGCTTCGAAGAAGTCGTGCGGTTGCGACAGGACTAGATTTCTGTCACGTCGATAAACCTTATCGCATTTAACGTTGAATATGTCAACGTCCTTCGAGAACTTGAGCGCAAACAGATCGAAAGCTTGCGCAAAAACCGTGAGCATTATTCAACTGAACAATCGGAAAAGATGAAGCAAGCGACTTTACCTGGAAATTATGTACTGCCATTCACACTTGCCGTCTGTGTTGGCTATCGAGTCGATGTAAGCCGTACCGTTTTTGGATGAAGTGACTTCCTTATCGCCAACTAGTCCAGCCGTTTAACAGGTGGGCCTCAAATTTTATGAATCACTAACTGTTGCCAACCTGGCCATGCAGACGACAGGGCTCGGACGGTCAGTCATTGCGTTCCAGACGGCCCCTCCATCGGAGGCAGAAGTGGCTCTAGAGGTTTGGTTATTGGAACGTAACAAGGCTCCTAAACCAAATTTCCTCTATCCTTTTTCCAGTGGTGGTAAGAAAGGATTGTTGTCAGAATTGACGAAATAGGTTGGTGCTTATCAGCAGTACTTCCGATTTTCAAAAAGGGACTCAAAGTTTACCCATGTTGGTTCTGTTTTCTCTGTCGTGATTTGGAACGGTGGGTTGTTCACGACAAAGGTGTCAACAAACATGCTGTGTCTGACCGTGGCTTTGTTTGCCAACTAGCTCACATCAAACGGCTGTTTGAGCTGCGTGGCCGTCTACTAGTGCGTAGTTCAAAGCGTTCGTGATACGCCGTCACTCGACCAGCTGATCAGGTTACACAGTCTACGGCGGTTGAGTCGTGTAATCCGTATATCAGCTGAACGTTTTCTGCACCGGCGGTTACTCACTGAGACTACTAAAAGTTGGGTAAGACCGCAAAGAAGTTAAGCAGCAACATGATCACGTAGTATGAAGATCCCAACTTTATCGTTGTGTAAAGTGGATGCGTGTTGCCCACGCGGTTGGGATTCTGGTGATCACCGAAGTTGCTGGTCAGAAGTACTTCGCGATGATTGCATACGTATGCGATATCACGACATGGGCTCATCCACGAAGTAGTCGTCATCATCATCATCATCTTATTCACGTGATCATACGACACCACAACATTCGCAAAGTTCGTATTGCGTGGAGGATGTAGCGCATATCAGAAGCTGGTCGGGACTAAATTGATTATCCATATATGTCTGTCTATTTATTGCAGATTCTGCGAACACTAACAGAAATTGGATACCAGACAATTGGAGAACTGCGAAACGAGGGCTGCTTTTCAACGTACAGTTGCCACCCGTTTGAAAGACTGCTGTATCCACTACGCTTGAGGGCATGTAGCAGCAGGTCAAAGAATAAACCACGGCAGCAACCACCTAGACGATCGGTATCGAGTGCCAGAAGCACCCTGGCTTGTTTGATAACAGAAACGCGACTATCTTCAGCTTGGTACGAGAGAAGAAGGCAGCGTTTGCCGCTTCCACAGCGAACCCGGACGTTGAAGACAAGAGAGCCACTTTCCGGAGTACTAGCAATCAACTGGCCAAGCGTGTTTGGGGAATCAAAGGGGACTGGTGGAAGAAACAAGGTGATCGGATGCAGAGCTACGCCGATCGCAGACAACACAAGTTATACAACTCACTGAAGGCAATTTTTAGTCCATCCGTCCAGTCTACCGAATCCTTGATTGACGTGGACACCGGCTGTTCGTGCACCCAGCCTGAGAACATCATGAAAGTCTCGCTCAAGCATTTCGGTAGCCTACTAAACTGTCCTATTACCAGTGATTGACCATGGACAACCTGCCTCAAGAAGTTATCAAAATTTCACTTGCTATTGTCTCATATTCGGCGGAGGTGTAGACAGCTGTCGTACAGCTGCGAAACGGGAGGTTGCCAGGAGAACTTCTGGTGCATGGCGGTTCAGTGTTGGAACGTGCCTTGCTTCAGTTGGTTCACTCCATCTGGGAGCGGGAAGTAATGCCACTAGAGTTCAACAATGTCCTTATCGTACCTTTGTTTAAAGGTAAGGGTAGCAAACAGTGCACCGCCAACTGTCGGGGCATTAGTCTGCTGAGCTGCGCAGGCAAAGTGCTTGCAAGAATTCTTCTGAGCCGACTGAATGCGGACCCTTTTGAGATCAATGTTTCGGAGGAGCAGTGTGGATTCCGTGCAAGTCTCAGTACTATCAGCCTAGTGTTTGCTGCTCGACAGATTCAGGAGAAGTGTCGGAAATGCAACCAGTTCCTGTATGCTCTCTTCGTGGATTTTACCAAGGCGTTTGATTCCACGGGCCGTGAGGCATTGTGGACGGTACTTGGTATGTATTGGATCGTCACCTTGGTCACGCGCTCAGCCGCTTAACCTAAAAACCGAGAAATCAGAAGAGATACGGCTGCACTGGTTATTGGATGAACGAGACGAGACGAGACGGAACTTGGACCACAGATGCTCTAGATTTATAGAACAAAACGATTACCATAGATGGTCGACAGACAAAACGAATCAAATGGGTCAGTCATATATGGCAGTCAGGGAATCAGAACAAATCATGTTACAAGGGGCGTCAGAAGGCAACGCGAGAAAAAACACTGTCCAGATAGCGCACAGGTGTTCGACCGCACACCTGCAATCTGATTGGCTGAGTGAGACCATACAACCACCCACGACCATACCATCCGAGCTGGGCCGGTCGATCGATGTGGTGTGACTCGTCCTGGCGGTCTCGTTGGGAGATGCGCCTCCTAACAGTATGTTCGTCAGTTTGGTTAAAATGTTACATGTTAGCATGAAGGCGAATGTACAGTTGTGTGGGTCGGCCTTTGATGATTCTGATATTGCCACTGGTGTACACCATGGTTGTGTCCTGGACCCAGCTCTGTTTAGTTTAAATCTGGATACCAGGCTAACAGTTGCTTTTCGGCACTCGATGGAGGATGGCGTGTAGGTTGAGAAGCGGACAGTGGATGCCTACTAAGTATTCGAAGTTTCGACGCCCCATTCGGATATCTGCCTTAATGATGCGCATGCTCCTGTTCGCAGATGACAGCGCGTTGATTTCACACAGTGAAGACGAACTTCATTGTCTGGCCACAACTTTCGCGACCGCGACATCCAAATTTGGATTAGATATCAATGTAGATAAGATATTTTCTTTTCTCCAGTCTTCTCCGGGCAAAGGTGTTGTTCCGGTACGTGTAAGTCAAATTTGCATCAATGGAGACGTTGTCGATAGCTGCACAGATTCCAGTCACTTGGGCCATACTTCAGCTCAAGATAGGGTTTACGGCGAACTATCTGACAGTTTCATTACCATGAACGGCGTACGTCAAGGCTGTCCTCTTTCACTATTTCTGTTCAGTTTCGTCATAGACTAAATAATGGAGGACTGTCTGCGGCACTCAAATGATGTCGGTGTGGACCTCCTACCCGGTGGAAGGCTGACTGATCTTGATTATACTGACGACAGTGTTGCTGTTTGACAACTTCCAAGCGGCACAAGCAACGCTAAACGCAATCTCACGTTCTGCTAAGTACTTTGGAATGCGCTTTGCAGTCTCGAAATGCAAAGTGTTTCTGCAAGATTGCTGTGATTACGTAGATTTAATATTAGATAATGAAGTCATGTAGGTTGTTGACCGGATTTTATATCTGGAAAGCTGCATCAGCGACGGAGGTGTAGGGAATGAAACAGAGGCGCGTATTTCCAAGGTTAGAGCGGTGTTTACTAGTCGGAAGCATCTGTGGCGACAGAGAGGTATTTCCCTGAAACTTAGGGCCGCGTATATCAGACAACAGTGAGGGCTGTATTACTTTAAGACAGGGAAACTTGACTGGTCAGGGTAAAGGACGTGAACCGTCTTCAGGTAGTTGACCACCGATATCTGCGTTCAATCGCTCGTATCGAGTGGCACCAACGAGTGAGCAACGAGAAGGTTAGGAAGCGGGTGTTTGGTACTGATTGTCAAACGAGTTCTTTTATTCAATCACTACATTTGCACAGACTTAGATGGTTAGGCCACGTACTAAGGATGCCAGCTAATCGCTTGCCACACCGAACACTGTTTGCCGACGTTGAGATCGACTGGCGTAAGGTGCGATGTGGACAGGTGATGACATGGCGTTGACAAATGAAATCGTTCACGAAGGGGTTTGTCACTGTAGATCGGATTCCTCTTGCGGGCTGGAGCCCTCGAGACTCGCATAGTCAGCGGCTTGAGACGTTGGGTGAGATGGCGGCTAACCGAGCTCAGTGGCGTGAATGTTGTCGTTGTTTGTCCGAGTTGTCTGTGAAGTGAGTGCACTTAAGGACGCGGGGCAGTAAAAGCTGCAATGAAGCTGTCTTGCTGATGACACCTTACTTTCACTTACAGCCCGGTTGTTTGTTTGCAAGGTGTAGGCGCCTTGATGTTATATGTTTGGATGTAGGCGTAGCTATTTTTAGTGACTAGATCCCCTCCTATTCCCCTGTCTTTTCTTCTCTCTTCCTATACAAGGTTTGCTTTTTATTCTTCTTCATGGTTATGTGGCAGTTAAGCATCAGTGTGAACCACTGATGTGTTGCTGTCTATGATGATGATGATGATGATGATGATGAAGCGCACTACTATATGGAGGATGAACCAGCTTATCTTCCAGAGGCGTACACCCCTTTGCAGCATTTCTTCAGTCGGTTTCTCCCCGCGAGACTTCATAAGATCTCTGTTGAGTGCGTCGACGAACCGCTCGATCGTTCGATTGTGGGTGATATGGTGATGAATGCAGGTGTCGGGTGCTGTTCTGGATACAGAACTCCCTCATCTGGACCGAGGTAAACTGCGGTCCATTGGCCCAGATAGGCGTATCCCGAAGGCCACGTTGGCTGAAGATCCGTCGTAGGTTGTTGATGGTGGCTGAAGTTGTAGTGTGCCTCAGTGGGATGATCTCAGGCCACTTGGAGTATGTATCCATCAAAGTGAAGTGTACCGTACCGTTGACGGGTCCCGCAAAATCCACATGGAGGCGTGACCACGGATGTTCGAGTTGTTTCCATGACTGAGGCTCGACGCGTGGGTTGTTCTTGGTGGTCTCGCGGCGGCGGCTGCGTTGCTTAACCAGATCTTCAATCTGGTTGTTGATTTCAGGCCAGTAGACGTAGCGCTCCTGGCGATCGCTTTCATCCGTCTCGCATCAGGGTGTCTCGAATGAAAATGTCTGAGAACAGATTGGCTTGGCGAAGAGGGAATGACGATGCGGCCAGCGGACATCGGATAAGAATAGACTAGTGATAGGGAGTCGCATCGTAGGTAGAGTTGGTGGAGTTCACTCGCTGGTGGAGTTGATGGCCATCTGGTTTGGACGTACCTTATTGTTTGCTGCAGCATGCGATCAATTTCCGAAGCGAGTTTGACATCAGACGCTGTAGTTGGTGTTATGCGGATAGCATCGAGAATTGTTTTGTGTTCATCGTTCTCAGTGAATACAGCGGCGATCACCGTGTTTTCTTCAGCGAGGCGTTAGGTGCCGATGCGTCGAGAAAGGGCGTCAATCTGTTCGAAATCCTCAGTTTGACGATAGCATATGTCGAAGTCATAGTTGACGAGGACGGTGGCTCAGCGCTGTAGTTGGCTGACAGAGTACACAGGTATGTCCTTCTTTCAGCCGAAGACAAAGAGAAGTGGCTTGTGATCCATTAGAAAGGTTAAATGGCGACCGTAGATCATCTTGTGAAACTTCTTCACCTCAAGGATGAATGTCATAGCTTCCTTCTCGACGTGGCCATAGTTCTCCTCTGTATTTGTGAGAGTGCGTGTAGCATACGCAACAGTTTTCTCAAACCCGTCCGGGAAGACGTGAGGGATCACGGAGCCAAAACCAAGTTGGAGGCATCTGCCCCCACAACCATAGGGAGGCTGGGATTGAAAGGATCAGCAGTAGTACTAACCCTAGCGTGGATTTGATCTTGTCAAAGACTCGTGCGCACTCCGGCGACCAATGCCATTGTGTATCATTTCTGAGAAGTTGGTTTGAAGGCCCTCGGACGACATGCAGCGAATGCAGGAAAGAGCCGTATAGGCTGACGAGATTCAGGGACGAGCGAAGCGATGAGACATCCTTCGGAGGTGGCATGTGTTGGTTGGCACGAACGTTCTTCATGTCTGGACGGCGGCCGGTAGCGTTGAAGACGAAACCGAGGTATTTGATGGACGACATGAAAAACTGGCACTTGTTTGCTCGAAGCCGAAACCCGTAATCTTGGACGCGTTGGAGAACGACCCCGATTCGTTCTGGAAGGTCGTTACGCGTTCGCCCAGTAATAGTGGCGTCGTCCAGGTAGACAGCCATGCCAGGCAGACAGGATAGCATGGCATCCATGATCCGTTGGAAAATGACTGGGGCGGTCTTGACACCGAATGGCAGTCTGGTGTACTGGTACAGATCGCGATGTGTGTTTATCGTCAGCAGACCGCGGGATTGTGGGGCGACTTTGACCTACAGGTATGTATCGGCCAGGTCGAACTTGGCGAAGTGTGCTCCACCGTTGAGGATCGTGAATAGGTCCTCAGGTACGGGCAGTGGATGGCACTTAGCTTCCACAGCAGCGTAGGACCCGGTGGAGAAGTCAGCACAGATACAAACTGATCCATTGGCTTCCTTAACGGCAACGATGGGGGCTGCCCAGGATGATTAGGTGACAGGCGTCAGCACTCCCATATCCTCAAGGTGTCTGAGTTCCTAGTCGACAAGAGGTAAGGCAGCGTAAGGTACGGGGGCGTCTTGAGCGGAACACAGGTTGGGCGGTAGGTTTGGGGTGCAAAATCGCTTGGGCACGAATGCAGCAGCCAAGACTTTCGTTGACCACTGACTTTAAGCGTTGAATGGGTTCATCCGCTGTGCATGGTGGCTTCGCCGCCTTGGACTGCAATCGATTACAAATGTCCGTGATTAGTGGTTCTGCCAGGCCGAGTTGTTCAAGCCAGTCGAGACCAAGTAGGTTGAGATTTGAATCAGTGAGATAAAAGACTCCGTCGATGGCTTTGTTCTTCAAGCTGACATGATAGTGCAATTCCTCTGTTGCTTGCACTGTACCACCGTGGGCGTTGGTTGCGGAATGGGATGTCAGCTGTATTGGGAGGCGGCCGACTGATTTCCATAGTCGATTGGAGATGACCGTGACATCAGACGCAGTGTGAGGCGAAAGACGAGCTGGGTGCCCGTTGATAAATACGGGCACAAACTTCCTGCTTGAGACGACATCGACTTCGAAAGAGACAAGCAAACTGCTGTACCTGGCGGTTGGTTTAGACTGATGTGAGCATGGCCGTTTGTTAGTTGCGCGTTGACTGTCCCGCGTGTGTGACTGACAATATCCGCCCTTGTGATCCACCTTCTTACAACGCTGACAGCGGTGTTGCTTGAAGGAACGGTTTGCAGGGGAGGTTTGTTGCTGTTGCCTTGGATATGCGACTGTGTTGACAGAAGTTGAGGACTGAACAAGATTCTGGACTAAGGAAGAGTCATGTTTCAGGTTAAGCTGTCGATGGTCCTCAGTAGTGAGGTCCTGAAGAGTAACTGACTCGTCTTGTTGTATCCGATTGGGCAGACCTGTACGAAGGTCAGCATCAGTGGGGGACTGAAGGCCGCAGAAAAAAATGAAGCACTTGGATTGATCTTCCGTGAGGGAGGATGGCTTGAACTGATTGCATCCACGATGCCAGCGTAAGTGTCAAGATCATCAGAGTCTCATTTGGTCAGCTTGAGGCAGTGGTACCGCAAGTTGAATAGAGAAGACTGGTCACCAAATATCTGCGACAAGGTGTTGACCATCTCATTGAAGCTGATTTCACGTGAGCCTTTGGGCAAGATGAAGTTGGCGTACCGCTTGTGCTCCGCAAGGCGGAGTTTGCAGAGGAGAAGCCGTACCTTCTACGAATCATCCTGACTAGCAAATTCGACACGAAACAGACTATCGTACGACGAAAACAAGAATCGGATGTCACATTCACATGCGGGTCGTAAACATTCGGGGATACCGGTTGCCAAACTGTCAACGGATTGCGCACTACCAGGTTGTGCAGGTTGACCCAGACTCGTATTGGACAATCGTTGGACAAGCATCTGCATGCGCTCCATCTGTTGCTTCAACAGCAGCTTAACGTCAACACCGTCCAACGTCGTTTATTAGAAATGGTACCCGTCGTCAACTGTAACGACCATCCTAGCAAAGAAAAGGCAAGAACAATGCAAGGACCATAAGCAGTATCTCTTTAACGAAAGAACGCAACGATATCGCAAAACTGCACAAAAGTCAGAACGCAAGTATCACAACCCAACTCTCGCAACTTAGAACCCCTCCCCCTCAACAGGTAAGGACGAAGACGGCCCTCAAACGAGCTATATTAGCTGCTCAGCCCGAAGACAAAATAGTGGTTTATAGCAGCTGAATGTATAGGTTTTGAGCGGCCTTGTGCCTAGGCCACTCAACGGACTAATCAGAGCCCAACCCGAATTCTCGAATGTGCTAGAATTCTGGCGGACATACAAATTCCCAAAAATGAAAAATTCGTTTTTCTTGACAAATATGGCAAATTTTTGGGGAAGACTTTTGTTTTCCAACGGATGTACTGCGGCGGGTGGACATGAGTGGGATTGAAACCGTGCCAATGCTCACTCAGCTTCGTTGACTAGGTCACTTCTGTCGGATGGATGATGACCGCGTTCCAAAGGAACTGCTGTACGGGCCGGTAAAATCAGGTACGCGAAGTAGTGGTCGTCAAAACTGCGATACTAGGATGTTACTCATATAAGCCTTCGCGTTGTAACATTAATAGTAATTGTTTCAAAGACAGCGTTGAACCGGACGATCTTTAAAAATAGAAACTGGACGGACTTCTGAAATTTCACTGGATAACTTTTGCGCAGCAGTGAACGGAAGCACGCGGTGATATGATTATATGGCTTGCGATACGTGCGGCCGCGAATTCGCTAGCCGTTTTGGTCAGTGGGTAATCAACGTACTCACACTACACCGTCGGTCAAGAGACAATGAGTACTTTAGGCTCAGGTAGGTTGTATCCGTCATATTCTTTTTTAGTGTTCATATCGACCAACAGCTATCGTCGTTTGGCAACTTACCCGGTCTCTTTTCCAGAAACTTGGGTGCCTGTTTTCTACTTTTCCCTTTCTTCAGCTTTGTTGGTGTGTTGTGTGGTGAATATTAGTCTGTTTTCTTACAGTCCAACCTTGAACTTTGCTTCTCCTTCTTATCCTCTCTAGAGTACACTAGCATCTCCTATACGGAAATGTTTCTTGCATTATATTTTTAATATTTTTATTCCCAGTTCAGGTCTTATCATTAGGGTCTCTGTTTATCTGTTGAAAGATGAGTGTTTCGGTTTCGTGCTAGCTAATCAGTTGGCTCACCAGCATTAGCCGACTGAACACAAAGACCTCCATTCATGGCCTTCCTGATCTATTTTCTTCGAGTTACGCCGGATACATGGTGTATGCGTAGAACCATAAGTGGTGCGGAGCAAGCCACTTGTGATGACTGCTATACTCAGGAGTCCTTTGGTTTCGGTTATTGTGACAGGATTTTCAGAAGCGGATGCCGCCAACCATATATTGTAAAACTATGCTTCACTGATTTTTGTTGATGGAGGCTGCTGTCTGTTTTGAATGCACATTACTTTATTGGTTACACTTTTAGGCAACTTGGTTTCCACCTATTGATCTGCTACCTTTTAGGTTGGGTACATTATTGTGTATTGGACACGCAATTACTGAAATCCAATGGGTCGCTAAGCGTTAGTTGTGTGCGCGCAGGCTATATTTTGAACCATTCCTGCCTCGTACGTTGTGCATGGGAACATGGATATTTGCGTGGATGCACCGCTGGCTCGCCTCGAAATCGACCGTCTCTCAGATGATTCAGATAGTCTCGGTGTCTCTTTTCGAATTGGAACGCAAGATTACCATGAAGAACAAAGCCATTCATTCTCATCTGATATGGATATTCTTTGCGGTGGCTCGCTTTCAGATCTTGTGCTCAACTTTGATGATCGAATTTATTCTTGCCTTGACTCGAGTACCAACCAACCAGTCGAAAAATTGTCTATGCATGAGCCTACTCTCAATCAAATAAGGTACGTTGCTGTTTGTGTTCTTGTGTTACTGCGTTTGTAGGTTTTGGTGGAGAGAGGCTGTGGAAGAATCGCCCGCACTGACCTACCCTCTGAAAAATGAACCAGTTGATTCGGAGGCTTGCGAAGAGGTTAGATTTCCGTTTATTCATGCTTTATCGTCTGGTCCTACTTTAATGAGAGTGACATCCATCAACGTTCAAACCGTATCGCTTATTTCTCATACATGTTATCTGTAGCTATCAGGCTATTTAACGACAAACATTATCTGGAGATAATCGCTCACTTGCGCGTCATTTTGCGCATGTATCTCAGACTCAGTGGAATATGTGGGCCAGTTAGTACATATAGCGCACTCATGGACTTTTTCAAAAACCTTATCTGTTCCAGCATATACAGAATCGGTCGAAATTTGACGAGTCACAGTACTAGACTGGTGGTGACAACCCAGAAGCCAATCATACGTCCCCGGCGACTTTTGACCAATTAATATATGCCGTTCATATCGAAAAATGCTATTATTGCTGGTTGTCCATTATGATAGTTCATTGTTTGTTTCCTAGATGCTGCGAATACCTCTCAACAAAATTTCGGAGATTGCGGGTAGACTTTCAAGTTCCATTGCCGTCCAGTTATTGCTAGTATGAAATCACTGGACTAAGTGTGAACTCGTGATTATTTCACAATAGCACAAATATGAGAGTTTAACTCCAAAGGTAAAAGTGTGTCACAAGTAGCCTCTGATTGGCAGTACCAAAAATGTGGTATATTAACTTCATTCGGCCTGGGTCACCCGAAGAGTTCGTCTGAATTGTGAAGCTGCCAGGAAGTATGGGTAGCATTTGGTGACCTCCTGCTTACTGCTAAGACAGCGTCTTTGCTAATTTCTGCGTGTTCCTGAATCTCAAAATTCCGAGCTGAAATACCGGTTATCGCGAATGCTCCTATTACCCAGGTTTAGCAAGCTTATAATGTTCAGTTTTGTATGTTGCGTGGTAGTGAATTTGTTGTACTGTGTCAACCAAAAGTTTTCCCATAACTAGCTCATATGTGTAATTTTTTTTATCTCTTGTAACTTTACTGTTTCTCTGAAAGTACTTTCTGAGGTGGTGCAGTGATGGGTTCAAATGGACTGCCTTGTGTTTGCTTCCTTATTCTAACGTACAATACGTTTGCTGTAGTGTAACGCTGCTGGTCACACAATGAGTTATTCTGTTCATTTACTCGTTTCTCCTCTGTATCTACACATTTTCTGCTGATGTTCGACTGTGTGCACTTGCTTATCATTCTTGTTCAATTTCTTAGTGTACACAGTATGACCAGATGATGCGTTAGCTGTTTTTACAACTTACCAGGGACATGTTTAAAGTGTTTTCTTGGTTGATTCGCTTGCAGCACTACTAACCCATAATCAAAGACAAAAATTCGTCATCGGTTCACACTGATGCCTACTTTTCATACAAACGAGGAAAAAAGAACAAGCCCTTGACAGGAAAAAGAAGGGGGGGGGTCGATACCTATCTGTTACAACAAGTATGTCTATACTCAAACATTCAACATCAAGATGCCTACGTCCCGCAAGCAAACAACCGACAGTGGCTTGTGGTGTGCTCCACCTGTAATCCGGTGTCAAGATGTTATGATCCACGGATTTAATCTAGAACGACTAGCCAAGCGAAATCCTAAGTGTTCGGTACCCACAGCGCATTAAATGCACACGGTTGCCAACAAGAAAATGGCACTCTACAGAGCGCCCACAAACGCTGTGTTTTGCTCGCAGCCTACATCTGTCTCACGAAAAGGTGACTTCATGTGTGTGTTAGTTGACGATCCGGAAGACGGCGTGATGACGTGAGAATGTTTAAAAGATGAGTATCCGCGTTGTCTGGAAGGGTAAAACGTTCTTCGGCCTAGGTCTGCTCTATTCCAACGACAAAGCGGTGTTTCGACGCTTGCATTACCCACGCGCCACTGATATCCGATCTTCGGTGTCAGATGAATCTCTATCTCTATGTGATAAGATCCTACGTGTACCGAATGGAGATAGCTGTCGCACTGCCTGATTACACGATGCGTAGTTGCTTAAAAAGGAGCTAGGATAACGGTTGTTGAAGAAACCTGTAGGCCACGAGTTATTTCGACATTTTCACGTTTCCAAATAGGAACCGTTGGGATGACAGGTGTTCCATTCCGTGTACTCTCTTTTCTCATCAGAATAGGTCTGTTT
This sequence comes from Paragonimus heterotremus, assembly GCA_013368495.1. NCBI lineage: Eukaryota > Metazoa > Platyhelminthes > Trematoda > Plagiorchiida > Troglotrematidae > Paragonimus > Paragonimus heterotremus. Next base: position 84,112 of record LUCH01003958.1, read on the forward strand.
CCCTGCTGAGGTCGCAATTACATGACAGCGTTACTCACTGTTTTGTTATTGTCGATGAACATGACGGGATAGTAATAATTGTTGATAAAGTTATTTTGTGCTTCAGTGTCATCTCATTATTTTCCATTTTTCACAGATTGAATCGGCAGATGTCGATGGAATTACCGAAAACGGCGATGAGAATGTGGAGGGGAGTTGCTCTCATTCAGACTCGGTAAGCCCAAAACACTGCACTGTCTCATTTTCACACCTATGGATCTAACTCCTTTCATCTTGCAAGTAATACCAATCTGCAAATAACGCGGTACAAGAACGATATTCAATACAGCAGAACTTTTTGTTGAGGTGTTTTTCGTCGTTTAGTGTTTGTGGTTAATACTCGTTGTGTCCCTATTGCTCACAAGGCGGGCATTCACTTGTAGAACCAGTTCACTGACAGCCAACTTGCACGCATAATTTCGCCTTTCGACCAATTTAACGTAGGCACTACTAAAATAGATGAAGGCTTTTAAGTCCACAAGAACATTCACATTTTACAGTGTGATCACATATGCATTAAACACCGTTAGCTTGTCCAAGAAATACTTATGCGTGCATAGTGGGTTCTTTCGATGTCACATTCCCTGTTGTATTTTTTTACTAGACGACCAAATAACCTTCCACACCGTAGCTGATAGCGAGTTAGCGGGCTGCGTTTTCGTTCATACCGTGACGAGTAGTGACTGCTTTCACAGTGGTAAATAGTCTGAAAAGGGAGTTGTAAACCAAGTTCGAGTGTAAACAACGCGGTGCTTGTATACGAACCGATTCGATTCCTTCAGTTTTAACGGGTCCTCGGTTCGTAGTCCACGCAGCTTCTGGTTTGTGAAGTAACAGTCGGTTTTGGGTATAATTTCTAATGTTATGTCATGGTGTAAACATTGCAAACAGCCAGTTTTCTGAAGCCATCTATGTCTGACCTTGACAGTAGGCTTTGATTTTTATTCAACCAAGCTAACTAAGTTTAACCTCAGCTTTCCAGCATTCGAGGAATTTCATTCTACGGGGCTAACCTTACTCTCATTCACTTCAAAGCAGTATATGACTTGAAGTACAATGATCTAGTTTTTATAACAGTGGAGTATTTCATCTAATTCGCTTGAAGCTTATTCTCCGGATTACTAAGGTCTGGTGTCACCAGGTTTGTCCTTAGGTCACGGGTCGGTAGTGATCCTTAGATGGAAATCGTTCTCGAATTCGGTAAACTCGCGGGTGCGAGCAACAAGTGTCGGAACTATCAGAACTCATATGCGGGCAATCTGCAACTCAGTTACGATCTCTTGCTGACACAGTAAGATGACGCAAGTTAACCCACTTCACATTGGTTTCGTGTGCCTCAAGATGGCTTGTTGTCGGAATACTTCAGGGTTTCTCTTTGCTTAGTGGAATCCGTGGACAGCCTCACTGCTCTGTTGATCATGATGTTTCACTAAAGGATCCGACAAACTCCTACTGTCGTTCCTATTGAGCAGCTCATGGACTAAACCAAACCATCACAAAGTTGAATATTTTTCCATTTTCCTCGCATTACTTAGCACCGCGCCTGCGCTTACAATTAACACGGATGTTTTTCGTGTCGGTTTAAGTGACATTTTACTTGGATTGACGCCGTTGGTCGTAATTCTATGGTTGCTGATAGTCTGTTTGATGTTATCTGGAAACCAGCATTTTATTGACTATCAATACCAGGTGTACCAAACAAGATTGTTATAGTTTAGCATCTGTGCAGCACCTCAATGTGACACGTTCCCAACACATCGCTGGATGAACATAGTTTTAGTAAACAGCGTTGTCTGGCAAAAACTGCATGAACAAATTAATCATTTCACCTTTTCCTAACAATTTTCGTTAGGAACCGGATGCCCCTGCACCCTCAGAAGGTTCTTGTCAAGGTCATGTGACAACTGACTCGGAATGCTCTTCGTTAGCCGGTCCACTGTTAACTCTTTCCACTCCCGTCAGTAAAGTTGAGGATGAACCCGACGGCTCCGATCAACGGAATAGCGGTTCACTTCGTTCAGCGTTGCAAGCATTTCGTGCAAAACACAAAAACTATAGCAGTGATCAAAATGAGTCGTGGATTAACGGTGAGTCTACCCTTCGGATTATATATATATATATATATATATATATATATATATACTTCAAACAGGATATCAGTTATATATGCTTTTTCGTTCGTGTCAACCAACGATCGTCGTCGCTTGGAAAACCACCTACTATTTGTTTCAGAAACCCGGGTCTCTATCGGTTTCTACCTTTCTTTTTTCAGTTTTGTTGATGCACTGCATGATGAATGTTTTGTTGGCTTTTCAGTCTGACTTTCAATTTTTGTTTTATCTCCTTATCCTTTCTAGAATGCAATAATGTGTACTCTTACATTTGACTAATATTTGCCTTCTGTTTTAAATGTTTTTTCACCAGTTCAGATCTTATCGTCTGAACCTCTGCAATTTTTTCCGAGAGATAAAGGTTTCACTTTTTACCAATTGGTTAACCGGCATTGGCCTATTGAACACAAAGACTTTCACTTATGGGTCTCCTGGTCTCATTCCTTCTGGTTACACCGGATACGTGGTGTGTGAGTAGAACCATAAGTGGTGCGGCGCAAGCCACTTGTGGTGACCGCTATGCTCTGGATGTTTTTTGGATTCAGTCAATGTGGCGGTTTAATCCGAAACGGGTGGTGCCAACCGTGTGTGTATGTATTTGTATACATCACCGCAGCGTTGTTGGTGCGTTGTCTTGAAGGAATTTTTGGGTTTCCGGTCCTAATTTAACTTTGTGTTCTGATTATATATGGACCACACTAACATAACATATGGTGAATATATATGGTGAACTACTGCTTGCCTTGTGTTTTTGCCATCTTCCTCCTTTGTCTGAACTCTGCCGTTCGAGTCTCTTTTCTCAGAGGTAATGGTTTCATTTTCGCATTGAAACATCATCTAGCTAACCAGAATTGGCCGACTGTATTACGAGGTCAGACGCTCACACGCCTCCTGGTTTTGGTCCTATGGGTTTCCACTGCATATTTGGCATGTTAGTGACCGACTGCCTTACTCTCTTTTTCTGTCTACGATTGTTGACGACATTTTGAAAGTACCCTGGCCGACTGTGAACACAGAAACTAGGAGCCGTTATTTGGTGACCAATTATGAAGCTTCGATTGCTGACAATCTCCTCTCAGTTTGTAATATCACACTAAACTCCCAGAACGTGTTTCAGAGTGCGAACGTTGGGAGCATCTATATTAATTCGTATTCTGGGTCTAAGCAAGAAATGAGGAAGACCTGAGGCAGATAAAAATTACCAACACAGTGTTATTATGATTAGCTATATTCGCTATAGGACTTGTAGAGTAATTACTAGAAATGGGAGTCCGGAGGGACTTGAGTGCTAAATTTGACACAACAGCGGGGGGGGGATCAGCAATAGCATGTTTTCGTCTGTCCACCCTGCTGCATACAGCAGATAGGGCGACCCGGTATATATTGTGAGACGATCGATGCAGTGCAGGATTATTGGTGTTTTGGGTAGTCATGGTTGTATGTGGGCTACGATATTACCAAAAACGCCCGGAACTAGACAGGAGAACGTTTAGGTTTATCAGCGAAAGCCTTTTGTTCAAAAGCGAGTACCGCAAGGCAGCAGGTGGACGGCAGTGTACTCGAACTGGTCCTTCATCCAGATGAGGGTGCTAACCTTTTTCCAACCCCAACCTAGAGGACCAAGAGACTGCGGTTTGCCAGACCTCTACCTTTACTGGCCTGTCTAGCATGTGTGACTATTGGTGTGGTGACCACACCGTTCAGTTTATTTCAATAGATCATCGACATGCGCAACCCGTCACACCACATCAAGATCAACTTTCATTGTTACAAGCTACAGTTTCGTCAGTTACATTATCAGATTTGTCTCTGACAAACAGCTTTATCAATTGCACAATTCCTTGGATATGCCCATCGCCAATTGAACACTGCCGAGGCATTCTGAATCGTTTACACGACTATAAATGATAAGTTACTATGCTTTTTGGTGGTCCGTCTTTTTAAAAAAGTTATATGTAACTTGGTTTGATTATTGGTTGGCCATTACCGTAGAAGGAAACTTTACTTGAGCTAGGGTGTATGTATTTCCAATGCTCTTGTTTGTTTGTAATTCTATATTTTGGCTTATCGTCAAACAGTTTGATTTTGCTATGCAGACAGTTAACGGCAGTCAGTATGCAGCGAACTGTTACCGATTTGCTCCGTGCAAACTTTTGTTGTTGACTTCTTTCGTCAAGCGTAGACGGGGAATAGCTTTTTTACTTCCGCAACTTTTTTTCCGCACCTAATTGAATAAAAAATGAAACTTTGGTAAAGCTGTTGGCTTGAAATCACATCACGGACGCTCAGTGAAATTGCATCCTTAAATTATGCACACTTAGCTGTTGAAGTAACCTAATGAGGTGGTCAGTTGATTTACATTGCAGGTTTTCTGTCACATATGTGCAGAGAAAGCGAAATTTTAAAACTCTTTACCAACTTGAACCTTATCCACATGGTTGAGCAATATGTTTCATTATGAGTGGGTCTTAGTAGTTAAGACGTTTTTTCCACACTGTAGCCTGGCCATTCCTTCCTCCAGTTCCCATCCTTATTTAGTAGAAAATCTGTTCGTGGATATTGTGTTAACTTGATTTCTTTGCATATCTGTCTGCACAATGTTTTGCTGAGAGCGTTCATCTGTTTAAGTAGACGCTTCTGTTGCTGTGTGCATTTGTAAAACACACATGTCCGCATCTGATGCTTTCTTGAATAAAATACCCACTTCTTGGCGACCATGATCTCTTCGATTTAATGTGGTCAAACAAACAAATTCATGCAACTTTGGAGTTTTGGTGTGAGTCATCTGTCTTCTCGCGCGGCTGTTCAGCTAACGATTAACTATTTTTCACGTGTACGTTTCCTACGGCAGGTAATCAATAAAACGACCGTATCAATCATGTTTACTGCATCATTTTCTATCTATGCTAAATGGCCATTTAGCGAATCTACTTTTTCCCTTTACGTTTTGTTATTTGGCAAAATATTCATCCCCATAGGTCGCCATGTCTTGCTTTGAGGATTTGTCCATTGGGTTTTGTATAGACCAGACTAACAGCTATTGCTGTTTGGTAACCTACATTGTCGTTTCCAGACTAGGTCCACAGTGCGTCTGGCATTGCAGTTTGGATCCGTGACAAGATCGTTCAACTGGTCTAAAATCATCCTCAGAGCTGCTGGATTAATCATGTGATCCAACTGCTTGGCCTTTGTAGGCTCACATTGTTACGATAGGGAAAAAACTTTGCTTGTACGTTCCTGTCTTTGTGTTGGTCGGTGACAATTGTGTCAGATGGTTTGCAGGTGTAAGGAAAAGGCGATATAAAGATTAAATGAAACTGCTGGCTGCAACCATTTCAGCAACGAACGTTGAAACACACTAAATCAACACTTCCTCAGATGTGTGCATTTGATGACATGTAGGAAACTTGTAGTACCGATTGTCCATCACGCATGTACTGATCGAGAAATGCTTTGAAAATCTCAACCGATTTAGTTGTGATCACAGTGTTGGGTAATGCATTCCAATATGAACGAACCCAACTGTCAAGCAGTTCTGTCTGAAAAGTAATCTGCTTGTTTTATTACTCCAGTCTAGCAAGTGACCTTTTAAGCGTTCATCCTTATTTAGTGGGAAATGTGCCAGATGACATAGAGTGCGGAGTATTTTGTAGGTAAGTATTTGATTGAGAATTGACCTAATTCTGCCAGTATTTTTGAGTAAGGGGTTTTCCTGAATCCTATAATTCTCGTAATGTCCGTCTCTGAACATTTTAAATAGATGCCAGGTCTTTCTAAAGATAAGGACGACAGGCCTGTTGTCATTTTGAAACCGACGTGACAGACGATCCGATGGAATCTTCACAGCATATAACTCTCTTATTTGGTTCCTATTTAATCGGCCTACTGTAGTTTATCTTAAAACTGGTTTCTGAAAAAATGCCACAGAAACGGAAGACTTCACAGCTTACAGGTCCTCGTCTAACCCGTTAATTTATCAACAACGGTGCTAGCCACGGTTTTCTGAGTAGCTAACTTTCATGCACACATCTGCGCGCCAAATTATTGTTTGCAGTTTCTTCGTTAAACGGATCTATTTTGTTTCCCTACTACCCCGTAATATAAAACCCGACGTTTGGAATTAGCAATGTAGAAAGGCTTGCTTGGTGGGGTTCTTAGTAAGGTAAAGTTGTATGGACTGTTGAACCAATGTTTGCGTTACTGAGACGTTGTCACAGTTGATTTGTCTAGAAATTGAGATGCTAGTCGTTCGAACCCCAATTACCTGCAGACCTAGTGCAACACAACAGTGAATCAATGGATGTCAGGAGTAACGGGCATACGCAGTGATAGTTCGGAAGCGCGATGTTGTTGGGCAGTAGTACCTTAAACAATTTTATTGGAGCGCGTGAAGTAGGTTATAGTCAATCTTGTAAAAGGTATGAGGTAAGATAGTTGACAAATTCCATGCATATCTCGGAATAAGAACATTACCCTGGTCAAAGCCGTTACACCGAGTATCTGCATAATCAGCTGAGTCGAAATGTTAGTGTGATCTGGCCTTTCATGTTGTTATTGGAACCACTAACTTTCCTGAGGAAAAATAAAACGGCTTTTCACAAACCAAAGGCAGGAAGCTTATACTGACTCTGCCAATAAGAGCGGGTGCAGTGACTTCATAAGTTTTACGAACAAGATGCAGATCAGTGACAAAAGTTGAACTTGTTGCCCTCTTTTTGAAGTCAAATTATTTAGTAATAAAGATGTATTTGTGTAGTGAATACTTTCATAATGATTTGCGTAGTCATTTAGCCCCCTTCGCATTTATGCGCAGTTTTCACATGCCTCTCTTATGCAACAACACTTAGAAAGGAAACACTAAACTCGAGCTTCGCGTGATGATTATAGTTTTCTGGTAACGCACAGCAATCGTTCTGTGCGGAACTTTGATTTCATGCCCTAGTGGCTACAAGGAGGGCTTCTTACAAATCGCCTTGTTGTCACTTACAATTCACCTGTTCGTCTCTAAGATGTGGGCAACTCGTCGTGGAATGTCTCAGTTTAGATGTAGCGTCTCTCTCTACTACGCTTCATTCTCTCTCCTTTTGTCTTTAAAAACATGGGCGTGCTTTTCTTTTCTCATTGTTGTATCAGTGTTAGACATAAATGTCAATCACTGATGCACTGCTGTCGTGATGGTGGTGCGTTCATTAAGAAGCGAGCATGTTGACCATTACTCTGTTTATGTGACACATAAATGTTCGACTGCGTTCGCTTCTGTATACCGCTTCGGTTGACCAATCTCTTACAAATGAGCATGTCAACTATTCGTTGAACTCCGTTCGATAACTTCGCTCTTAGGACTTCTCAGCTTAGGTCTTTGATTCAGTCGAACCTGTTGACCTCTACTTCGGTTATGTAATTTGTGGTCTACCACTAACGGACGTTTGCAGGTTTATTCAAAATGACCTTTCATAGGCTTCATTGTGCTTACTTGCAATGGGCACGTTACGCTGCATGACGCCACTGTTTGGCCTACTTCCCTTTTTCACTGTCACACTGCCGAATGGCTAGATCGGTTCTCTTGTTACATCCCCTCGTCCGTGGCTATAAATGCGAGCTTTTCTTCAACATTTCGTGAATAGACTAGCCTCCCCATAGTAGCTAAAACCATTCTTATTATGACAGTTGTTTTAATTGGGCCCAACATTGTGATCAGGTCTATAGAAATCGATCCCATGAGTTAGGCGTCACATAATTCCGGAAGTTTGATACTTTGGATCAACAAACGTTTCCGGCACAAGCTGATCCTAGGTTGTTGGGTTTGGTTACTATCCACTGCAACTCGATCATTTGATGCGAAGTAGAACTCGTTGGCTCCACGCGCTCGGGACGAACAATGCAGCTTACTGCTGCTACAGTCGTTTTACAAACATCGTTCGCACGGCCACTGATGAATACTAGTCATCTGTCCACAGTTCGGTTCCATGGTAGTCGACGTACTGACTGGCGAAAACTAAAGCAATTGGCGGTCGGCTGGAATATGGAGGGCAAGGACGAGCCAAGAAGCCGCCTTGGGCAGTTGAATGAATGACGTAAGTGTTCGCAAAATACGAAGTGTTGTTGGTTCGTTCCACGTGTGAGTTGTTATCCAGTAACCTGAAAGAAGTGAGTCTCTCTTTTCTGATCTTTTTTGCCTCACTATATACTAAGTATCCTGTCTAATCAGCTGAAGTTGCGTGGATAGGTTTGTACCAGTACGACAAACATATAAGTCGAGTGGGTGTTAAACGTCAGTCGCTTGGACGATCGATACCGAGAAGCCAGCACATCTGAGAGAGAATCAGAACCATGTACTTGCCATGTCTGATCTTTGTCGATACACTTATTTTGTCGATATGTCCTGTAGGTGTTCATTCTTATTTGACAAGAGATTTATCTTTTTTTATTGTCACTTATTCTTGAGCAAGCAAGAATCTTCACGTTTGGACTGTTTTACCCTCCCATCTTACTGACTCGTGGAATCCACTAAATGATCCAGAGGGTCGACTGCGTTCAGGAGACGGAAAACTCTGAACTACACTTTGAGAAGTGTACCTGCTTTGGGCGGAACACAGCGCAGCGATTCGTTTGGACGACTGATGAGCGATGTCCGCCTTCTATTCGTTTGTTGTGCATTTTTGCTGACCATATATTTCATAACAACCTCTCATGTCAGTTGTCCTTTGCGAACGCAACAACATAAAGTAGTCGGTAGACAAATCTAATAACTCGAAAGGGAGTGGTGACCAGATGACGGCCCTCTTCTCTTGGTAGAAGTCCGATACGATATTGGGGACATCTTTTTTAATCACTTGCGCATACAGTTGTTCAGTAGCGCTATCGATGATGACGGAACTACCACCTGTACGATTGATCATGAGGCTAATTCCGTCGAACCTGACAGAACACATGGAAAAAACATGTCTGATAGACTTTTAACATTCTGTGGACAATGGTGGGCATTTCTGAAGCAAAACATGTCAGTGTTAATTGGGTTGAGACAGTGTTCCGGGGGGTTTCCGTTTGTAATTTGGAAACCGAGAGTGTGGGGCATTGTTTCATTCACATTAAGCCTTGCATACACCAATGTATTTGTGTTTCCAAAAACTACGATATAGGTTTGAACATTTCGCATAAGAGTGGGGTTAGTCCTATTTAAGAAGACGAAAAGTCATCCAACAAGAACAACAGAGGAGCCGATAATTTAAACTAATTCACTGCGGCATACAGTTTCAAGTGTAAGAATCTTGTTGGAATTTAATGTTGTCGTACAGTGTGTTCGATGTTACTATAGCCCGTATATTCGAGCTTGAAGACTAAGCTTACGGAATGGTCTACAAGGAAACAACGTTATATACAGCTACTTCCTCGATAACTGTATAATTGCAGATGAAGAAGCTTTTCAGTCTTCTGCAAATTCCTCTCGCGCCACACAGCATTGTTCACCTTGTAAGTTGGGCCTACTGCATAAGCAGCAGATCCATCAAGATTGCCCGTCCAAAAAAAGATTCCAGATCGTGTGTAACGTGTTTTAGTTGTGAGAAGTTTATTTACTTTTCACATGTTTATAGCACCACGCTATGCTTCTCCTGGTAAAACCTTTCGTTGGAGAGAAGTACATCAGTGTATATTTAATGTTACTTGGTTGCACTGCATTTATTTCTACCTCTTTTATTGTCTTTGTGCACCCCAAGTCATTTTCATAAGGTTGCATGGACAGCGTAACCAAGTTCTCAACATTCCACAGAGTTCAGACTTTTTGGATAACAGAGTTACAAGAACACTACCTGATGTTGGACTTGTCATTTAATGGTCAAAGCACTTAATAAGAAGTGTGATAAAGTCATTTGCTTCCATCAGAGTTTGTGACATTTGATTTGTTTAGTAATTCGGATTATAAAAGATACGTTCACATGTGAGTGATGTTCAGTTTTAATTTGGACTATTTCTAAATCATTCTTCCATTTTTTTTCTTATGACCCTAAGATTATGTTTATTCTGGTTGGTTAGTATTAGAGTTTGAACATCGTCCTTTTCTCATTGGGCACTCAGTTAAAATAATAAATTATCCTCTGTACCATGAAGTATGCCATACAGAATATAAGAAGAATAAGTAACCGAAATCCCCATTAGGGATAAACATTAATATTCTGTGAAAAGACAGCTAATTATCTTTTTCAACGGGTGCATGCTATTTCCCGGACGTGAGTGTATTCTGGGCTCACCTAGGCGTAAGCTGAAAACAACCTGTCAGTTCCAATTAGGGAAATGATAATAACGGATGTGCTATCATTGGAAAAGGACACTTCCGTTGGAAGCCCCGTATTGCCATCCTGTGAAATGGATTACAAACTGACTCACTCATTCAGTTTGTAATCCCGCTTGTACTAATCTACCGACAGCGTCAATACTGCTTACCATTAGCAGTGTTTCACGACAAACCAAACGGTCATTTTGACCGATGGTCAGTGTAAACTTCTGTTTCAGAACATCGCACATTATTAATTCTATTTTATGCGGCCTTCTACCAACTCAATGTGTATTGTGATTGCAACAATAAGTACAGCTTGTGAAACTGCGGTTACTTTGAAGGATGTCCAAACTTGGACATATTGTATGCTTAATAATCCGTGTTTGGTTTCGGGAGTACACTAAACCTTCTAATGAGGTGTTACATAGATTGCGCAATTTTTACAAAAATACAATTCGCGCATAATCTGATGATAACCAGCACATCTCTCAGTTCCTTAAATCTCCTTTTTTTAATTGTCTGAGTGGTAAGACGTACGACGCACCTAAGTGCAATTGCTCCATGTTGCCTTCTATCTCTGTTAAACATATAATGGGAAGTATGAATGGGATGTTGGAAGTTGGCTCTGTCGAACAAATCGACTGTAAGAAACTGACACCAGTAATCATATTTAAATGGTAGTAGGTGAGATGTAGTGACAGGGTACTCTGTTATTGTGAACTAAAAAGCCTATGGTCACCTGCATTTACATTGGACAGTGCAGTACTTCCGATGATGTTAATGGCCAGTTCATCTACCTCGAGTGTGAGATGATAGTGACTGAACAGTTACAGGTTCTCTCCTCGTTTATTATCCTTGTGATTTCTGTCCACTTCTTTTTTTTAACCTGTGCTCGCGTTGTTTATTTCAAAACCGGTGTCAGCTGCCTCCATTCAGTACATAAGGGTCATCGATGCAAAGGGGTGGCTTGGTAAAATCAGTCATGATCAGGTTCTCCGACAGTATTACAGTCGAGCCAACTAGAGCTCGGTGGATTGCGTAGGAAGACGACAATCGTGTTGCTGAATTTTGTCTTCTTTTATGGGTGACGTTAAAAATGCCACCGACCAGAGGCAACTGCTGCTCTGTATGTAGGTGAAGGACTTAGGTACAGGTTGCAAACTAGCGTACAAACAGCATGAACGTTGAAAATACATGCAGGTAACAGAGTGGAAACCGAACTACACTCCAGCAAGTCTTTCAAATATTCTTTAGCATACCGCAAACCACCTGCTGCGATAGTATAAAAAGTCGGTTGCAGTTTCAATGTGCATACGTTACCGATTCTTGAAGTCTTGTTTTGATGTCCTGAAAGTGTGGATGTACAATATGCACCTGAATGTTCTTGCTGCTGATTGTACTACAACAGGCTACGCTGTGGTCTCTCAACTTTCGCATACTTGGACGCCAATTTACGCGGCTCAATAACCTCGCCTTGTTTCCGATGAGTTAGCGATCTGGACCAAATGAAAATAAATTTCACATCGAACAGCGCGATCGGTAGTAAATTGTTCGGATAAACGTTGCGTCACCTCTGAATTGTTGGTGTTGCAAGTAAAATTGCTCAATCTTAGTCATTCTGTCTAGAGACCGTAGTAAACGGAATATCTCTTGATGAAGTAATTGCTTCTGATACGGTAAAGTAGCATAGTGCACTTACGATGAGGATACGCCATTCAGGTGAACGTTATACGAGAACGTCTCACTAGATAGACTTTCAATTATTGAGGCGTATTCCTGTTGTTAAGTGTTTCAATGCTCTAGAAAGTAGTTTGAGGCATGTATGAAAAAACATGAGGACAGTTAATTAGCAAATGTTACTTAGAATGATACAACGTTACGAGCAAATTGTAATACTCTACGTTTCAATCACCTCTGGTGGCCTTCCTCAGGAGTGTTGTAGTTGATTACAGCACTCC
>LUCH01003959.1:0-48510 GCA_013368495.1 Paragonimus heterotremus
CAAAGAGGACAATTGCATTTAAATTACCGCTACGTGTTGCGTAATATAACTTTGGATACGATCTCTGTCTGCTCTTCTGGTTGCATGTTACAGTATTAGTAGAACGGAAATTTTATCCAGCCCCAGCGACGATGATAGTGATTTTCTGAATCCTCCTGCCGTTGACCTTCAATGCGTTCGAAATTTATTTCAAATCTTGCGATTAAAAGCCATTCCTGGAGCGTTACTATTTCGTTTATTTTGAAGAGCAATCTACACAGCTTCGTTCAAGGGAAGAACAAACGGTGACACCAAAATTGAGCAACAGATATTTAAAAAGGTGAATGTGAAAATAGGCCGTCTGTCAAATGTGAGACGCTGCATAGTTAGCAACACTAAACAGTTGACAAATCCTCTCACAAGAATAAGAAGCGTTAAGTGGCCAGTCATCAAATCATATATTTCTGCCATACAGATATGAGCTAGGTAAGTTTAATGTAAATTTTTATCCTCAAAAAGATTTTCAAGCTTGAGCTTTCGTGGTCTTTTCTTCAAGATCGGATAGTAGCTACTGTTAAACTGCTGATAATCTATCTGAGATTTTGTAAATATCGCGGATGTTTACGATTTTCAACCTATTATACTTGTGTTTCGCAAGTTAATGATCAAATCGTATTTACAATTATCTCTTTGTACGGTTATAATGAAATATATGTCCAGGGCATTATCATGTAGAATCAGCATGACGCCCCATTAATTTCTCACATACTCCCTCATCTGTAACATTTGAGTACATCCGTGAAAAGGGGCACAGAACTGTTGGGTTGAATATGTAAATTGTTAATTTTATGTCAACAGTTTTTAAGGTCTGCGGTTTCTCAGCTTTATTAAATGATATATGTTGAATTCCAGAGTAGAAACAGTTTAAGTCCGGATGTCTTAATGTGCAATCAGATTTCTCAAGCAATAAAAGTAGACTGCAGCTAACACTCTTGCCATCTGGTTGAAATTTCGACTTGGCGTGAATCCCGGCACACGGAATCGATCATGAAAATGAGGAAGACGAAACCTCATCGAAGCGGTCGGGTTTGAAGTTTTGTTTTTATAATGGCTTTAGACTCGCCAAAACACTAGGTGACGGCAGCCCTTTACGGCTGCATTAAAGTGGGCAACCTAATCCGTTATTAACGGGGTTCCGATGTTTTCCGTTATGGAATGGATAAAGGTGTGACCTAATGAACATAAACCTAGAAGTGTCTGGTTTTTGTTTTCCCCATCATTTGAAGCCAGGAAAACTTGCATGAAATTGTGTGTTTGTCAGCTGAATGGGAACAGACATTGTGGTATATATTTGGTTCCCCACGTTGGTAACTCTCCTTGACACTTCCCGGGAGGTTAAGGGCGCCTCTTGTTTGCAGACCAACAGTAGAGTTGCAACTGGTATGGAATAAGGTATGAAAAACTCAAGGCAAGCAGCAACATTTCATACAACTAACCGAAACATTTGTAACCTTCGAGATTATTGCTGAACGAAGACATATTTAAGGACAAGGTTCAACATAAGAGGTTTTCACACCAGAAGCTCCCGAGTGATGATTGCTGCTTCACGAACAAGCTAAGTTACTGATTACTCACAAGTTGATATGAGGATAAATTGGTGTTAATTTCAGTCATACTGGACAGATCGTTGTGTCCTCAGTTTTCGGGGTATTTTGAATAAATATATCACTACAACTGTCATCGTGAGGCTTCCATAAATTCCAAACTAGCCTATTTATGTGACAACGAAACGGTTGAATATCTTATTAAATCTTGCAAGCCATTTGGGTGAAGATCTGAGGATTGCGTTTTCACTAAGGGGCCTTCGTTAACTGATTGAAAAATCACCGAGAACCAAATCGTTTTATTAAGAGCTGGTTCAGAATGGATGTATATTAAAACTGTAACGTTTTTAAGCTGCTCGCCATAGCATTAGAAATTTGATGCTGCCGAAAAGTACTGTCGGTATATTTAGTTGTGCTATAACTCGAATCAAGTGGACTGGTCTCATAGAGATGTTTTCAGATATGCACAGTTAAGTAAGAACAGTTTATCTGAGGTGTCTGACAGGCGTTTCGTAGTCTGCCAACTGGACATACGGAGAATGCAAGTCCGCGAATGTTTTAGCTTCCTAAGGTGTCAACGAGGAGAGACCAGGAGTTTTGCGCCAGGTGAAATAGTAACATTGAAAACTTTGAAATCAGACAAAATTATCGTTATTATCAATGCGGATAAGGGTAACAGAAAAGTCACACTGAAGTAAAAGTAGAACAAAACCTACCAAATGATCTTGTCTGAAGAATTTTCTGTACCAGAAGCAAAAACTGCCAAAAACGAAGTTTTGATTGCTTGTGTGTTGTTTGGAAATGACAAAATCCCAGTCGGTCTGTAGCGTATTCCGATTAATAAAATATCCCTTCGGATTTTCACTACAGATTTCTAAACCTTAATATCAGGAAATATGATCTGGCTAAGCCATGAAAACCACGGCTATATTATGTAGGGTGACTGTATTCCGTTTTGCTTCAAATGTTCGTCATAGAGCGCGCGCGCTTCTGGTGAAACATCAGGCCTTTGAAGCGTTCTACCTCTGTGAGAGGTCGGTTGTATGGTCGTATCTTTATCCCGTTCCCTTGAAGCAGACGTTCACCTCTTCATACTTGCGGTATAGGTATCGAAGTAATGTAATGGTACGCTTGACACCCATTTTGCTGCCGGCAAACCATTTATGTGTTAGCATAGCGATGTAACTTTGCAATGCGGTTGGCAGTCAATTCCCTCCCTTCAACTTCCTCTCATTTGCTATCTCGCAATTACGGGCTTCAAAAGAGGGGAAAAGCCTAGCAAAACAACACTTTTTTCTAAGCCGTCCAACGTCAATTAGGATGTGCAGGGCTGCTCTCAATTTCCTTGATTCCAAAAGTTTCGTACGAATATTTCGACTAAGATTTTACTAGCTTACTGGGAAATGGACATCATTATCTCCTCAGCTGAGCATATCCATATACCAACGGGTTCGAAGTGATCATCTCAGTTGTCTTCTGTGAAACAAACCTTGACTACATCCATCATTTTTGGCGCTCAACGGCTGATTGTATCAAAAATATCTGAAGAGAATTGTTCTTAACCCCCAACACGACAAATTTTTTTCAAAACTACTCACGCATGAACTAAACCAAGAGCTTGTTGAAGCATAAATATAATTTCTCTCCCACAGGCTGTCTTAGAATCGTTTAGAATTGAAAAATATACATTCTGGCTTATTTTCTCCTATTCCAGAAGCGTATTTTTGCAAATGACTTGAACTCCTAATTTTACTATTGGTAAAAATTATGTAGGCTCTAACTGCACATCTTTTGTTTAAAGAATACACAAAACATTTCGTTTATATTGCTCATTTGGCAATCAAATAATTGTCACCGTTCCTGTTAGTTTCTGGAAAATCAGCGGTAGTTACCAGTCAAATAATTTCATTCCCTGTAACTACCGGAGTACCAGCACGATTGAGAAGATGCTCAGTGTGAATTCGCCAGTTGGCATGTACGATACCCGTGCGTTCTACCGACGTTTACTAGGGAACGAAAACACGTCTAAACATTGTGGTCAGGCTGACTGTTTCGATCCAAGTTATCGCGGTGAGAAACCACTCATTACTTAACCATATATAGTTTCCCCTTGACAAGCGGTAAACGCACAACTGCTGGCTAGCAAATAAGAGAGTCGACACGCAACAGAAACAGCTACCGGTCTGATCCCAAAAGTGAGTTTTATCTGTCAGACTAGTCCACAATTGCCCGTTCACACTAACGGGCTATAAAATAAGTTATGACTCAAACAAGCAGTGGGAAGACATCTCTAAAAGTGTGCGTTTCATTAGAATATAGATGTCCGCCAGCATAATTTGTTGTAAGTAAACATACGAGTCAGGTTGATGTCATAAAGCCGTACAATATGAAGGGCAACAACAGAAAACTTTCAACATATCGAAAAGTGTCACATTAACGAAGCCATTAACATGTACATTCAAGATTAACAAAACAGACGACTTTTGCAGTGTGTGTGGTAGACAAAAGTTCCTAGCACTGGGAGAATCATAACGGCATCTTACTGATTTTTACCCAGTACTTCATTATTGAGCTGCTGCACTTGACATTGTATATGAAATCAGCCAACCCACCCTAACGGTTAGAATGTTTGACTTTAGACATACGTATTCCTGGCTGAATGATGCAGTTGGATGGCAAGGTGGATGTTCACAAAGCTTCACTAGAAAAATGTTCCAGATGCTTCGTTAAAAAAGAAGAGATCATGGAAATCATTGTATTCACATATATGTGAAAGAAGTTTTCTCCATGAAGGTGTTACTGTGAAAGAATATGAACTGACTGGTAACTTGTGAGGTTGATAATTGTGATAGAAATTATTCCGACTAATCAACTGGTCAGCAACCGACAGCGCATTCAGTTAGTTCAACGTCTAGTTCAAATGGCCCGTCCAATATTGTGAACATCACGGTGAAAGCCTTTGCAACCTAAGCAGGTGTGTTATCACTCTTGATGTGACAACGTTGTTAACCTCTGTGTTGGGTGTTGATCAGCGATGATTTGACTGATATCATGAAAATACCGGTCCGTATCCACTTCAGTGCCCGGATGAGTAGCCAACTCTAGGTGATTTCGTCCTAGTTATCCAGTCCTTTCGTTGGATTGGCTTGTGCATACAATAAATTTTACTGTGTTTTACCTGTGATGTGACTAAAAGTGAGAGAAAGGCGTCACGAAAATGTCTGAATATGCTAACCTATTCAGACGCAAATCTTTGGTCAGGTTAAATGAGAAACGAATGCTGGGCCACCTTGCTGGAAGTCAATACCGAACGGTATGAAAAAGCATCACGTACCATTCAAATTAGCGCAACCTCGCTTGTGGTGGACAACCCTGAAGTTTAATGGTTCTGCACTCACTGTTCATAAACTTCCACAATTCAGTGTATACCTTACATAGCGGAGGTTACATTGGAGCTGGAATAAAATATGTCCGTTCAGTCCCTCTTCTGAGCCTAAACATTGTGGGTGTGCAGTCGTTTGGTGTGATGAACACGAAGAGAGGCAGTATTACGCTGTCAATGTCAAGTGACGAATGATGCGGAGGTGAACAATAGGAAATGTGGAACAGCAACTCTCTTACTTACGGAACATTTTCCGTTCAGTTGTGAACTCTACACTCGAGTAGTTATGAATACACAGTAAGTCGGCTAACACCGATTCCTAATCTACAACGAACCGTCTTTTTAAATTTTATGCGTTTTTGGCCACCCAACAATGTTTGTTGCTTTTTATTAGATGTGACATCGGAAAAAATTCCTTGTTTCTTGTGCGGTAGTTATTTTTACGTTTGCTGTTTACCCACGCGTGTCAGTGATCGATTGAATGTCTAACCTACTGAGTTATTGTTCGATTTGCTTAGTGTGAAATCAATACCACAGATCAAGTTAGTGATCAGAAAACGTTCGCACACAGGACGTGATTGTGTACCTACTGTCAATAGATTCTGTTTGGTGCACCTAGAATGGATATAGTGAGTGAACTTCTGTATACACCTTATGAATGACTTCAGAACTGGACATATGATAACATTGCTTTTGATTAGGCTCTGGTTTAAGATTGTCATTATTGATAAATTTCGCCTCGAAAAGTGAGGCGATGGTTACAGGCTGTGAAAAAGCCGACTGTTCGATTAAGTAGAGTGGGTAAATCCCTCGTACAAGGTTGGAGATATCTTGCCAAAATATTTGACTGGGAGTACTTGCCAAAGTGCCAAGTTGCCGTAATCAACGAAACATTTGCAAGCACAATATTGCTAGCCTTTCTGTTTAATATTTTTGTATCTTTCGCCTTTCTATAGAACGTTCTTTGATACTGTTGCGTCAAACGGCCGCTCAAGTCATAGCGTAATTGTGAAGCAATGACAGAATGAATTGATGGATGGTGAATAAAACAGTGACGTCTTACACCTCAATAAATATGCCTGCATAAATTCAACGAATCTGCCTTCCCATATAGTGGAAAATTAACTTCTTTCAGAAAGTACTTGGTATTGAATGATATAACTGCACACGAACTGACGTGGTTTTTACAGACTTAAACACTGCATCCATAACAGAAGTTTGAGAGAAGACCCGCGCATCATTTTAACCTGTACAAACTAGAAACTACACCACACTTGTAAGATAACACACCTCAGTATTCAATCGTGAACGGCAAAGTGCAGTCATGGTATTCGGGTAATAATATAATTTGGTACAGCATACTGATGAGTAGTCGGGGATTTGGTTAATTTCAAATTGAACATCACTCACAATTGATCGCAGCTGTCGCATCCCCATAGACTTTCCACTCGGCCCCTTTCGAAAAGAAGCATTAGACTCGAGTTTTGCTCTCATTAGAGCTCGTCAGTAGTGCATATCATCGTCACTGCCGGGACTTGAACCACGGACATGCTGTTCATGAGGCAACCGTGTTTACCGCTGCGCCATTGACAGCATATGTTTATTTTATATCATATGATATATACATTATATCACATAACATTACTCAGATGCAGCGACTGACATATATGCATAATCATGTTGGTTGCGAAGACACACTGGGCGAAAATACATTGTCTTCTTCTTGTCTATATGTGATCTGTTGCCTTCTAACTCGTACTGGGATTTGGGTCCAGTTTCAGTCACGGATAGAGACACTGTGCACTCTGCTACTGTTCTCCTCCGTAAACCATGGTTTACCTATACAGCATTCCGTTTTGATAGTATGTATATCTATATGCAACCTAATTGTGTAACTATCAATATGTATGTATAGGTGTAACTGTGAGGACAAACAATATGAGAGGGAGTTATTCACTGAGATTTTTTAAATTCATACAGGGATGCATATAAACAACGACCTGGAAGATCACGATATTTAACCGCAAGGGTGTCACAGAAGTCGATTCTTCAGTCTTCTCCAGCATCTCCAGTAACAGACAAGTAATAATCGTAGGGCATCGGAAAGCTGTTTACTCCCAAATCCAAAATTTAATGGTTAAGCTGTCATCCTCCGAACACACATTCTATTCTGACCAAATGACCGCTGCTCCTAGCCAGATCGTTTACTAGGCACACAGCGCTTCAGACGAAGTGATAGCTGTTGCCAAACCTATCTGAGTCCACTAGCCCTCATAACAGGATTAACACGTCTTTCAGCATTCTTGACATTCATACTCCGTAAATGAGTCAACAATTTGTATTAAAACTAGTGTTTTCAGTAACATCTGGCAGTTGGGCTCATGAGCCAGGAAGTCCAAATATATTGTACACTCACTAAGAAGCAATCCATGATAATGGTCGATACGAAGTTATTAGATTCTAGTGAAGCGGCGAAGTGCAATCACATTCAGTACATTAACCGTCTGCTCTGAATTACCCAGGTACATAAAATAAGTCACTAGTTTAATAGGAAAATCATTATGACGGTTACTTGCCGGTCGAATAGAAAAGCTCTCTTCTGTTAGACCAGTGGTCACTGGGATCAGCTGTTTGCAAAGCCCTCTCTTGTACTTCTTCTGCAACCTTTGTGACTAGCTGTTGGATTGGTGAGGTAACCACAAGTGCGTCATGTGCTTAAGTCTCTGAGATATGCACCAGCCAGGAAAGGAATTCACACACACCTGCATTTCCATTAACCACGAACCTGTGGTCTAGTCTAGGCAATTATTAGGAAGTATGCACACAGATTATATGTTCGAGTTCCGGACTTGCATAATACTTGTGAGACAGCTTGGTTACAACCTACAAACATCATTTGGTAGTGGTGGTTAAGGTCACTTGCCTCCACATAAAATACATCGATGGTGTATGCCGAGGGACCTTCACAGCATCCTGGAAACTAACAAATGCATTTTGCATAAGTGAGACTGATGCACACTATGTGCACAATTTAGAGTGATAAAATACTAAAATACTAGGAATATTTAGTTAACTCATTCTATGCCGACTAAAAATTAGGACCTATATTATGCTTGATGGGTAAAAACGAATAATGCCCAGAATTATTGAAATGTCTCTAAAGTAATGGTCGAAAGGAAGTCGGAATTTTGTCGATCATGATACAAAAATTTCCACAAATCACGGGCGGTTGAAAAATGTGTTGTCTCTATTATTCTGCTAAATCGCGTTTATTTCATTCTAACAAAAATCATGCAAACGTCTGTCCAACTACACAGCTTGAATTATTAGTCGTCAGCTGAAATCTTTCTCGGATAAACTAGATTGTTGTTACCTGCGAGTTTGGACAGTGATGACTAGCTCACCTATTGCTTTACAATGTTAGTCCAGGAACGTGTAATATCGTCTGTGCAATACTGGTTCAGGGGAAGGATGTAAGCTGTTTAACCCTGAGTTGGTTCTTAGAGGGACACATCTTCATAAGATCACGTCTGTATGGAACGCATTTTCGAATAACTGGTACTAAGTCTACCAGCAATATATATGTTTAAAGGGAAACTCTCTCGACCCCTTTTTTGACCACACTTTCCATGTGTAAACTTTACAGTTACCTGCGAATTAAACTTCTCCCAGGTGCGCTTTTTGTGTTGTGATACTTTTGCTGTCACAACAAACTCCACCAGTCTTGCTGTGGTTAGTTCGAACTACGGCTGTACAAAATTGGTGGTGATCACTGAAGGACTACATTAGTTATCCTCCCCTTTCCTAGCCCTTTCAGTTGTCCTAATTTGACTTCTTCGGAAAGCGAGGCTGCCGCTTGGTCGTTGAAACGCATAGTACTGTCACACAGTCAGTAAAATTCTGAACGTGACCTCGTGTGAATGAAGATTTACAATCCTCCTGTACTGTACTAGCAGCAAAACGAGAACGTATAAAATGCTGTGATCTAATCGTTGGTCTATCCATTGTCAACCAGAAGTTTTATCTGTACCAGTGCTACACAACCATGGATCTCACACAAAAGGGGATAAGTATAAGAAGGGTTAACTGATTCGGAGAAATTCCATGAGGATATGTAGAAGTTGCTATCATATACATTTTTTGTTATCATGACCATACGTCGCATAGTATTCGCTTGACAAAAGAGTGGTCTGTGACAAAATACACTGGCAAAAACAAAATCGGAGGCATTTTACACAGTACGGCTTTCTAGTACAACGCATTTTGTGATACTCAGCATAAAATTCATGGTGTGTTACTTCAATCGGCTTACCAAAGATGAACAGACCGAAAACTTTTAACAAGAATACTGCGTTAGATTTTTTGGAAGATAAAGAAAGTGAAAGCCTAAGAACAAATTATACTCCAGGACTCCAGGGTACTAGTACTGTCAATGCTTGCTTATCGAAACGTTATGGAGGTTTGTCATGGTGAGATGTTTCCAAGTCAAAGCTAAACGCCTCATATAAAAGTACTTCAAATTTTCAGAGAACCAAAAGTAGTCAACAGTCAGAAATAAGTGAATAGGTGTTCTGGCCTTTCAACGAATAACAATGAAATCCAAAAGGTTCTTCAGCGAGAGGTGCCATGTTATGTTTATGACTACCACTAGCAAGTAATCATGGATTTCTTGTTTCACGTGTTAGGCATCAACCCGGCTACCTCTTGGTTAATGGATATGGCTGCAGGCTTGTCTGAAAAACATGTACTCCTGGCTAAGAGGATGGGGTCCACTATGTGGATAAAATCCTGCTCTATATTGTCGTAGCACATGTGGCTACACGAAAGCCGCCATATAACCAGCGTTTCGTTCACAGTCATGATTACTAGGAGGATAATAATGATCAACCGCAGGAAACACCGCCCTGAGGCTAAAGGGTAGTGCTGTTGAGCACTGCCGACATGCCTCAATAGGAATCACTCACGTGGTGTTTTAGTGCTGGATGGATTGTGAACACTTAATCCGATCTGACAGTCAAACCCTGAGAAATGGAATAAAACGAATTCAGCACACCAATAAAGCTGCACCTTGTTATGGTGTGTTTAGTAGAACTCCTGAAATGGAGAGACCCTTTGAAAAAGACGTTTAATTTGAAGGACTGCAAACTGACTGGCTAGCAAGTGTAATCACGGTTTCGCACGGTAAGTCGTTATTTTGTGAGACTAATTTACCAACAGTAAGGACTAGATAAACTGTCTTTTGTGGTTAGGAGGAGTTGAACTATGACTTCTGGGAGCACGCTTGATTCATCAGCTGTATAAGCGGACTAAACGATGACGAGCCGACAGAAAGTGGTTGAAATATCCTGTCAAAGCGTTTGATTCTAGACGCTTTGGATGTTTGGGTTGCACGTTGTCTGACCCTAGATCAGGGCTTTCTACGCACTTTTGAATGCGAGAAAATTCTTCTCCGCTGATCCGTTTGATTACAATTTGAATCGAAGGCAGAAACGTGAAAGATGCTCGCTTGTTCTTACGTGACTGAGCACATAATGCTTCATACTACAATTCGTTGGAACTTTTCGTAGTACTGTTGTTTACTTGTATTTTTATCTACAGTACTCAGAAAAACTGCAAACGCACCATCTTTCTTCAGTTGTTGGTACGGTCTTTGAACAGTTGTGCAATTAGTCTGTCTCGTCTGCTTCCCGTTGATATAGACTCCGTTGCCACAATGGCAGGTCGTTGACTAGCTTTTAGAAAGTTTATGGAAATCATTTAGATTCCTTCACTTTAAGTGGTGTCAGTAGCTCTGTCTTGGTGAATATACCTTCTCAGAGAACCGCAGGTAAGTTCTGGTGAATTGTCGTTGTGTATCGACTCCTTTCTGTGTGACTCGATTTGGTTCACCACAGTGTAAGTCAAACAAGCACTGATCGGAATATTGTACTGTTTGCGACTCCACAATTGAACTCTGTTTTGGCTAGTTGCTGATGTTTTCTACAGTAAGTAGGACGGAATGTACATAACATTTCAGCGCATATTCACGATTCCAAATTATCCCGAAGAAACGACCTGTAAAGTGATACTGAGACTAAAGGTTGACTTCATGACAATGAGGACAGGATGATGTCTGTTTCCCAGCAACTGTTGTGAGGGCTTCCAGCTTTTGTTAAAACCACTGATTTTTATGCAACTAAATAAGTTCACAGTTACGTTCACCAGACTTTTACAAATTTGTTGCTGAAAGAATTACGAACGGACAATCTATGTTCATGGCCTTTACACTCGTAGGGCACTCACTTTCTGTTTAGTCCTTGATAGGTCTGAGGAAATATGCGCTGACAAACCAGTACTAGATTTGCATATTCGGACACAGTTTGTATAAACTTACTTCGCCCTTCCATATTAGTTATTGTCAGTACTGACACGAAGCCCCTGGAGGCATATACACCAAGAAGGTTGTTAGTAATCAGTACGTTAAAAGCACTTGATGTGGTTGACTGTGTGGACTTGCCAAACACAACTAGCTAGGGTTTTGCACAGAGTATGCCAAGTAGGCACCCCGAGGAGTTTGAACAATGTTTCTGTTACACCTGACGAAGCCGGTGCTCGTTTCTTTTTATCTAAATTGTTATATACCATGCACCGAAGCAGAAAATGTTTGCCAGACCCCAATTCTCAACGAAAACGATAGAGAATTAATAGACGGCGTTGTAATTAAGGAAGCCATCCATTTACTGAGTGAATTTGTGTGGAGAACCGATAACGTCCAACTGGGAAATTTTAAACCTCTGCTTTAATTTGATGGCATTCTTGAATAACAGTACCTCAAATATTTGTTAGCTGAGTAAATATAAACAAACGAGAGTGGCGCTAACATTGTACGTGGAAAACACTTTGATATTTAGTCAAAACATTAAATTCGAAATGATGGCATGCAGCTGTAAGTCAAGCATAATTAGTGGTTGCCGGAGAATCGTTCAGTTTTTTGTAGCGATCGATCCTTGGGTTTTCCGGGTTGGTTGTTGTAGGGTATCAGCAGACTGGAAAATCATTAGGGATGTATTTTGGAACACTCAAGGATGTTCAAACAGAAAATGTTTCCAAGAAACGAGACGCACACTGTCCATAATTATCAAAATAGTATTAGGAACGATGACAAGAACTGTGTACGACAGTAGGGCACAGGGTTCCACAAAAAATGAAGTAAGTATTGGAATGTTTCGAATGAAATTAATTGTTATCTTCCTCCCAGTGAACTTCTTAGATTCACTGCGAAACATCACTAAGCAAAGCATGAAAGGCATGCTCTAGATTGTTGTAATTCCCTTATGGCTTAACAGGAACTATTCATTTGGATTACAATTCTAGTCACTTTATGTGATTATGCGCTCTTCATGTAATTTACGTAAAGTGAACATCGGAATATTTATTAAGTGTAAGCTTACGGATGAAAACTAAAGGCAACCAAGATAGTATCATAAAAAGTGCGGACGAAACAAATTTTATGAGATGACTAAAAAGTTGAATAAAACCGTAAACGTTAGATACTGTATCCTGTATTATGTTGCATAAATTGACTTAAATCATTTCAGAGAGTTTT
Source organism: Paragonimus heterotremus (assembly GCA_013368495.1). Classification (NCBI taxonomy): domain Eukaryota; kingdom Metazoa; phylum Platyhelminthes; class Trematoda; order Plagiorchiida; family Troglotrematidae; genus Paragonimus; species Paragonimus heterotremus. The sequence goes on from LUCH01003959.1 coordinate 12,551, forward strand.
CCATCAAATTTGCCACAAATCACGTCTGTTTGATCCTCGGAAATGTTCCAAAGTTTCCAGTCGCTGCTTGACTTTTTGGTGTAAACGTATTGCCTGAGAAACAGTAAAAAGAAACACAGATGTAATTTGCTTTAGCTCACAGTTATTATTTCTTTTAAGACCACTTCAAGTTATTAGTTTCTTAACTCAAGGATGGAACTGTATACTAACAGCAAACCAGCATACCAGCTAACGAAACTTGACATAATTTTCGAAAATATAGATTGGTTCTGTAATCGTTTACACAGTCGAATAAATGCACTGAAAATAAAGCTGGTGCAATAAATTAATTTTCAGAAACGTTCATTACTGCATATTAAGGATAGAAAGGTATGTGCCAGCAGTCATGTATGAAAAACAGCGCCACCTAATTTATCTAAGCCATTCATTTTCGCCGCGTCCAGAAAAACATCGGATGTCAAGCTTTCTTTCACATGCGGTGAATGAGTGTTAATTTTGTCAAGACGATTGGCGCCACAAAACGCGCTCAGAACAAGGCGCCATTTTTGCTGAACTCATGTTCAGGCTGCTCATTTGTGCATTGTTCATCGTTTAGTACGTCTGTCAACCTGTTAACCACTTCAGAACTGTAGGGGAGTAAGTGAAGTTGACAGTAGCATGCCCTCTTGCGCCAAACAGTTAATGAAACAGAACAAATGTGCAAGACAGCATCTTTCATCTTGATGAGCTTAGTGGGCACAGGCCATAAAACTAACGCTATACTATTGTTCAGTTCCTTGATGACTACCTGTAATGACGATTATAGCAAAGTAGTAATAAATCGTTAAGGCGCAAACGTTCACCCAAACACTCTTGGCTGCCATCTATACGGTGCGTTTTGTAGACGCTAAAATGGGCCGCTCCTAAACGGACTTAAAGGCGAAAGTTCTGTTATCATGTTACAGAGTTGTAGGCCATCGTATGGCGCAATGAAAATTGTCTTGTAGGTGTCGCCTTCCTCCAGATTGTAAATTGGCTGTTAATTTACAAGATGTGATCCAACCGCCCGAATACTGAATTCATCAACTAGGCTTGTGAATTACAATACATTCGCTTTGCTAACCCGAGAGTCAAGTCTTCTCTACTACATCACGGTTGAAAAGTGGCAGCGAAATGCAATATTATACTTCTGTCTGTGAAAATACCACTGATGTCCTGTGTATCAGTCACGTTTCAAATGGATTTTGCACCTTTTCACTTTCAGCATCACTATCATAGTCTTGACCTTAGAAACAGCTTTGTAACTGACGATAGTACTTCAGCTGGTAGCACATCTCATCTAGTCTTCTGGGTATCTCACACAGATTTTCATGTTTTCTGCGAACAGCAGGTGTAATAAGTTAGCTGGATAGAGATCATGATTGCCTCAATTTTATACTGTTCGGTCTGCACAGTCACTAATCAACCCTCGTGTTTCCCACAACTTCGTTATTTTGATGTCCAGTTCAAAGGGCTAACCGAACGACCATGTCTCGTAACCCAGTTGGTTGAGCAAGTGATCAAAACATACTACCGAAACCACAGCCAGATTATGTGGCTCCTGTTGGGATGGAGTGTACGTGCATTTCCAGTCAGGTCGTTCGGCTCCATGGACCCAGCGTTTTGACCACCACAGTCCACGATCGACCATACCTGGCTGTTCACATATGTCTCTGTAAACGATTCAGTGCTTCAAGCGCGTTGCTGAACTGGGACCAAACATGCGCCTGTGAGTGCAAACGAACAAAGTAAAAATACAATAGTCCCCTAACGTACTGCTCCCTCTCGATAGATTCTTCACCAACCGATAGCTAATGAAAAGTTGCGTTCATAAACGAGACTTATTTACGAATTACTAAAAGATTGATCAAAACTAAACAACTTTCCCACAGTCTAAGACACGTCACGTTGTCTTCAAGTTTATCGCGTCATTTGTGGGATCTGACATGATGTATTATAGTCATGTCGTGAAAACAATAGGCGTCGCTTAATTGATCACATTATCGGTTGTGAAGGTGACTTGTTGCGTCATCAAGATCAACGCGGACAGGTCGTTCAGAAATGTCGTTCAGGTTAAAGCACACTGTTCTCTGGAAACCTGCTTTGTCCTGAAGAGCGTTATACTCGTTTAGTTTGGGTCGACACAAAACATCCGCATAATGCGGGTTTTGTTTTCGACCTAGGAAAACATGTTGGTATATGTGAGCATTAGTTAAACTTAAGGGTTATAGGGTAAGGAGCGTAACACACCATTTACAAGTATTGTGTTCGTTCACAAACTGATTTATCTAGAACTGTACAGACTGTAAGTATGGATGCTTCTGATGGCGGTTTGAAATCGATACCTTCTTCTCACCGTAGGCAGTTTGGACTAACTGGTCCCAGGGTGATGAATTCTATCCGTGTGTGTCTGTCTGTCTGACCCTGGTCATATTGTGTCTTGCTGAATCGCATTCCTCAGGTCACTGCCGAACAGCAATCATGCACAAATTAGTCTGAATTAGTTTATCACGCTGGAACCAGACCACACTCCCGAAGTCAATGACATGGCGCAAATCTGACAGCTGAACAGCGTATTGGATTGACTTTTATTTATGCCAATTGTAATAGAAGTATAGAAGAGAGCACTGACAAATTTAATGCAAGGCATGTGGATGCGCGTTTGGTAAGTTGCGAGTCACTTCGAAGAGCATGTTACAAGGGGGACTGTTCTTGACCTGCTATGAAGTGGTCAGCTGCGCACATTAGCAGACGACTGTTCTGCTAGTCATGTTTTGCGACGTTGGACTGTCTCAAACACATCATCCACACGAAATGTCCACAAACATTGAGGAAACTCAAGGTGGCCATAATTTCGAAATAAAGTGCAAACTTCTAGACTTGTTTGCAACGTGTGCTGTCGTCACGCTTAAGGTGAATGCTTTTGTTAAAACAAAACTACAGAGGACATTTCCACTCCTACTTATGAATTTATGGTTTATGTATTATTACTCTGTTTTGTTTTTATCTTTGCTTGAGCATAATTTCGGACTGCCAGTAGAACAGCGGTAATTTTCAAATTCGTATACTTTACAGATACTATCAGCTTTGTTGTCACGGCCGAATCAACTGAGAGTTTTAAACTATTACTGTGCCAGTACATACGTGAGAGGCAACCGGCACTACAAGTTTCCCAACGGCTATACTACTTCAGCCATGCAAGGTATCAGCTGCGCATGCTTGATTGAATGTTGTTTTATTGCGTTTCACTGTTCGTTGCTCAAACTGTCACAACCAGCAGCTTCCTTGAATTTACCTTTGATTTAGTTTCATTCACTTTTTCTTTACATCTGTACACGGTGCAACGCAATTATTGACCGACTAACACAAAAGCAGCATTACATAATCGAAAATCTCTCTTCCCTCTGTAAAACTTATGAAATTATGAACCTATGAACGAAGTTCGATAAAGCATACTGCTGCTTACTGCCACTCATCCAAACATTTACTACATAGTGTTCTACTATAAACGCACCAGAACCGTACATTAGTAGGCAGTGTTGATCGTGGACTATGGTGGTCAAAACGCTAGACTCATGGGGCCGAACGACCTGACTGGAAATACACGTACATTCCCCTCCCACCTAGAGCAGGCAAATCTGGCTGTGGTTTCGGTAGTATGTTTCGGTCATTTGCTCAACCAACTTGGTTTGAGGACATGGTCGTTCGGTAAGCCATTTGGTCTGGATACCAGATATTGGCGTCCAGAGGGATTTCCGGAGCGGTCGGTAGATTTGGAAGAAAGGTGATTTTTTCTTTTCGACAGTAGACTGCAAAACTACTCCTGACGTTTTCACATTAAGCTGAACTCTTATGCGATTTGTTGCTGAGGTTTCCTCGGTTTACTTATCTGTGAGCTTTTTCAAACATCGTTTTCAGTTCATACCTGATCCAGATCGCGTTTTGCTGTTAACATTTCAGCGCTTAGAGCTTCACGGTTTTGTGGTAGCGGTATCTGAAACCTGTCCATCATATCGCGCACATGCCGGTTGACTTGCTGCGTCAGTCGTTGATCGCGATCCAGACTGTGAGTAAGGGGTTGCGAAAAAGAGAAAGCAAATATTTATGAACGGCCAGCAGAGGCGTAGGTTCCTGACATGAATGAATTGCTTGTATGATCAATAGGCGCTTTTTTTATGCCCTGTTGAAACATTTAAGAAATGTAAGAGCCACAAATCTGGCAATCTGAAGATCTAATTTTTGCCACCACATATCACAACGCACCGTTCAAAAGAACAGAACCGCTGTTACCATGCAACTCTGGGTAAGCGATGGTGAACGGAGTTGAATGCAACTCTTTCAGAACAATCAGGTTTAGCCCTACTCGCACAATAACCCTGTGTACTATAATGTGAACACTCTCCAAATCTTTATCTCGTGGCCTTTCTGACTTAACTGGTTGTGTCAACACGTCTAGCATCCCGTTTAGTTTAGTATTCAACATAAATGGTTAATCTCGAACAGAATTAGCATAACGTCTTGTCACAAATGAGTGTACTTATTAAATTGTTCATTTTTTCAACCTACCTGGCAAGTTCCAGTTGAAGTACAATATAAGGATCTAGGTTTTTTGGTTTGGAAGCTGAACGGATACGCCGCTGACGAATAGCGTTCAATTCAGCAGTGTCCAACATTTTTAAGTCATCTTGTTCAACATCGAATGGTGCTGATGTAATGCGCTGATCAGCCTCTGTGAAACAAACAGTCAAACAGAAGACTATAAAATCCGCGAATTTGATCAGAAACTTTGTGCACTCAATTCACACTACCGTTTTTCAATCATTTAGAAGGACTGAATTTTAAATCCGGAACAGATTGCCATCCTCGACATGCAAAAGTGGAAAACGCGCACAGAAATTACCTCCAATAAGGTCAGATTTGTTATCTCTTATTGTGTTTGCTGGGACTTATTTTAATCAACGGTTTTATTAGGCAATAAATTTCCCAGACTGTCAAATGAGTTTAATTAATCTCTTAGCGTGAGGAATTGCTGTTCAGTTTGCCACCATGATTCCTGCAGAAAATTTCAGAAAATAAGTTCATGTTGGCCATTCGGGACCACTTTCAATGACAACCGCATTTGATTTCAAATGTTCAAAACCGAGGGAAAGTTGAGTAAAACTGAATTACAAAAATCAGCGAGTTGTGAAGTTTTCAATACCAGTGTCCTCGGAGTTGATATCGCAATGGAATTGCCCGTTCCAATAACCGTGAAACACAAAACTCAACATTGGTACGATGGCATATTTTCAGAAAAGTTTTTTTATAACTATTTAACATTATTCGGCATAAATACACCACAGAGTTGAACTGATCTCATGTGCATAGTACCATCAACTTAATTATGCTTTTGGCTAAACAGAGCTTGACCACTTGAGTTGTTCAAATACAGATGGCTGTTCCGAGATTACCGTGAGTGCAACCACTGGTTGACTAATGCAAGGCCTTCTTGCATACCCGGATGGTAATTGTCAATGTGTGTTCATCATTCGTCGGTCTTTCAACAATAGACTTGTACTGTTTCACCAAAATATCATACGTCACTCAAACAAACTCATGCCTTGGCTAAGTACAATTTAAATGTCCGTCAGTTTTGTTGTATTTCAATACGGAACATCAGCTTAATTATTGTGAAATTTTGAGGTTCATTAACTTGCTGATTTAAAAACATTAAAACTGTCGACCAACTATGCAGTTTTAAGTCTAAGACAATACTGTAAACTAGACATGCAAACAGCTGGAGATTCCGCACCCGTTTTTCTGCTTTGTTTACATTCATCATGTGGGAAATATTCACATGAACACTTGTTCTACGAACACCAGCTGGAACTGCATTATATTGAATTGTAAATGTATTACAATTTCCATCCACTATTATTTTTTAATTAGCTCTCATAATTTATAAGGTATTTCGTTTCTGTTGTCCGCTAAGGCGTTTTCGCTAAATTGTTTTCAAATGCTCGCATTGATTTACGGTCCCCGGCAAAATAGCTGCCAATAACATGCTCATCATCTGATAACTTTTAGGAAAGCAACTCCTGAGGGTGCATTTGAAGGGTTCAAAAAAACGTAGGTAATGATTTGCTATGTTTTGCAATCGCTAATCTGTTACAGAAGAGGATGCTTGTCCAGTTTTTAATTACAAAGCAATTTATTTGACTCTATGCGGCATACTGTACAAGCTGAATATTTACAGAGGCTTAGGAGGTTCACATTAGGTCTGTATAATCTACCGACTGAAATGTGTTCATTCAGTATCTATCAAACCACTTACAGGTTTGGCCGAAATGATGGTTGTTGAAGGGAAGTTGAGCATTTAATTGTTCTTTGAATTACAACGTTGCCTTCCATAAGTGTATTACTTAATCAAACTATCAATAAATTATTAGAATTGTCGTTTGAAACGCACATGAGTCATATTTTTTAAAAATATTACGTGAGTGCCTTAACACATCACTTATGGTGTACCCACCACCAAGAATATATTCGACAACTTGGATTCATTGTACACAACGACAGACTTTGCACTGTTCGTAGCACAATGCGAAAAAGTAATCAATTATTTGCCCTTGTAAAGATAAAGGACACTTCGATCAATAACTTGTGACACATGTTCTGCACCGGGTTTTGTTTGAACTATCTTGAATTTGTTCTAAGCTACGTTTGGATATGTATGTGAACACGAATAATCCTCTGTATCATATAATCAATCGTATAGTTTAAGTGTCGAACCTACCATCTTTGATTTCATTTTGTGTTTTATTAAGATATTCGAGTAAAGTCTCCCGTTGTCGTTGCCTGTAGTTTTCTCTCCATTGTCGAATTTTTTCTGCATCTCTGTAAGAAAAGACACTTGTAAGTTGAGATTTATCTGAACTAAGTTCTCATGGAATGAACAAGTTAAATACATATCACGTGTTCTGCTGTCATATCCAGCAATAATCTGGTCAAAAAAACTATACACCTCAGTTACTTCAATCTAATCCTTCTGTGAACTGGTGGATAAGCGTAGAATCGATTATATTAATATGCCCATATCCGTCGAGAGCAAAATTGAAATATAAATGTTTAATAGGGGAGCTACAGTGCAAACTCAATCTGGCTGAAAGTGTTTTGACCAACAAGTGTGACCACATAGCTAACGGACATGCCACTGCAATAAAATGCGTTCGTCAGAGCAGTTATCAATGTCACAACACATAGTAGTTGAATTAGTGCTAGCCAACCCTGTTGAAATTAATAAGCTCAGATTACTGATGAGTAGTCGGGGATTTGGTCAATTTCAAGCTGAACATTACTCATTTTATCGCAGCCTTTGCATTCAGATAAACTTTTCAGCCTGTCTAGGAAGTCCTAATCGTGGGGATATCGATTGGAGTTAACAGACAGTAACTGTGTTTCCATTTCGAGATGATCGGGCAACCTGTTCATTACTCAAAAGCGAAAGTGGTTGATCGTTCACATATGATAATTCGGTCTTACCTTATGTGAGGCAAATGGCGCAGTGGTAAACACGGTTGCCTCATAACCAGCGTGTCCGTGGTTCAAGTCCCGGCAGTGACGATGATATGCACTACTGACGAGCTCTAATGAGAGCAAAACTCGAGTCTAGTGCTTCTTTTCGAAAGGGGCCGAGTGGAAAGTCTATGGGAATGCGACGATCAATTGTAGATGATGTTCAACTTGAAGATAATAAGCTTAGGTCGCGGATTGTTGAAAAGTCTTATCTCAAATACACTTAAAGTAATATCATCATCTCCTATAATTTGAGACAATGTTCTAATCTTCAAAATGTTCCCCTTGACAACTGTTATTATTCCATGCTAAACAGAATAAAACTGATCACCTTATCATCAGGCTGTGCACAGTTTTTGGCACGAGCTTTATGTTGGTCAAAAAATTATTTGGGTTGGCGAGATCTTCAAATGGGGTTGTTAAGTACGCAGCAGAAAACTTAAGAATTTTTAATGGATTTAGTCCGGTCGTAATACACTGTGCAGTCAAACAGTAATTAAAGTACAACGATAGTAAATTTACTTCAATTTTTGTATCACATTATGCTGTTTTATTGAAGCATTTTGGTGTAATTTTCTCCTTCTCTCCTTTGCGTGTAGAAATCTTATTTTCTCCAAGGTAGGTTGTGGGGGATCAATTGGTAGGAGTGCTTCGTGTCGTGCAGTCTGAGTGAAATATTTTTCAAATGCGCTGAAACGGAAATTTGGAAGAAAAACAATGGCACTGGAGTACGAATTTATCAAGGTACAAAATAATATTTTTTCCATGGTTTGGTGCATTACAGTTTTTTTCAAATTGCAACAAAACACAACAGCATTTTCTCTATTGAAACTTATTTTCTTTGCAGAATGCAGGGAAAACCGGAAAATGTATGGAGTGTGTGCATCTTAGAATGTACTTCTTACCATAAAGAAAAAAGACGACTTTAAAAAAGTACTGACTTGGTTTGTTGAAGTGGGCTTGACAACCAGGCGAAAAGAAAGCAGAAGCATATTTCCTCTACGACATATACCTTGCAGATCTGTGTGCACAGATTAATTGCGTACGTAGTCACTATCTTCGTGAAATTTTCCATTCACTTCCACAGTGGCAATCTACATTATTATGTATTACAAATTAGTAGTTTGGCAGATTGGTGATTTTAGATGAGACCCAATCTGCCAAACTACTAATTAGTAATTCAGTTTCTATGCTCAACTGTGGTGTCGGTGGATTCCAGCGTGAACAGTTCAAGAAATCTTGCCGGGGCAGTCGATCCCCTGGATCATTTGGTGGATTCCATATGAAACGGTGGAGCGGTTGGTTAACCGAGTCCAAATGTGAAATTTCCGAGCTGCTGGCCTGGCTTCGTAGCTCAGCTGGTAGAGCGCTTGCCACGTAGGGGCATGGTGTTTCGGCCGCTGGTTCGAATCCAGCTGAAGCCCTGACTTTTTACATTATTGTGGTTGAAAACATTCATCGTTGGTCGGAATGCTGCGAATGTCTGATATTTGACCCGGTGTCATGGAAACTTTAAAGGCTGAGTAGAATTTCTTTTCAGATTTCGATGACAGAGGTACCGAATTATTTGTCACATGCCTGATAATTTTAGCTTGCTTGCAGCGACTACTTTTGTTTAGATTTGGGCCGCCTCAGTATCTTTTTCACACGCGGCTTTGCATGTCACCTGAATTCAAACGCATTTTGGTCGTGAAACCTCTCCCAATGGTTTTCCCATTTGGCAATGTCATGAAGAAGGAAACAGTCATTTCTGTACTTCTGACCCCGTCAGTTTTAGACTGTAGTGCGCTCCTTATGAGCTAAGTTGGCCCTTGTACATATTATCTAACCTGAAGTCTCCGTACAAACAAAACTTTTTGACAAGACAATGATTATCGGTGAGTAGTAAGGAATTTTATTTTTTATATAAATCACAAAACACCCACAACTGATCGCATGGACTTTCCACTTGCCCCCTTTCCAAAACAAACACAAGACTCGAGTTTCGCTTTAATTAGAGCTCATCAGTAATGCATATATTTGCCACTGTCGGGACTTGAACCCCGACCACGCTGTTCATGAAGCAACCGTGTTGACCGCTGTGCCAACCGAACACTTAGTCACGTTTGCTAGTGAGTAATGCCCTGATTGCCTGGTTTCTACTTGGAGAGGAGAAAGTTTTTACATAAAGCAGTAATGTATGCGTTAAGATACCCCCCCCCCCAAATTTTAGGCGAAATATAATTAATTACGGTGCAATCTTGAATTTTGTCCGTAGACTATTTATTGTCAGCATCCTTCACTGACTTACTTAAGCTTTATATCGCACCAGTTATGGCAGTCAAAGAGTCCAGTGATATTTTAAGAAAAGAATTCAGTCACTAGGAGAATATTAGTCAGTTTAACTGACTCTATCATTACAAACTATGGAAGTTGCACTTTCGGAAGACGTATGATCCGTTCGGGCTAGCAGAGACCGTTTAAGTTTAACTTAAAATACCATAGCACACATTATTATTCTGTCAACGATAACTAATTTTTAACGATCTTTCACAAAAGCTGAAGCTTTGCATTCAGGTGATTCATTACTCTCCTGAGACGACTCAGTCATATTCAGGCAGTATTAGATATCTACTGCATTTTGAGAGAGCCGGGAGCCTGGTTTCATTGTTGTACATTGATGAATGCTGACAATTGGTTGCGACTGGGGGTTGAAACAAATTTTTTATTTCAGAACCCGCCAGTCGTGGAATTTGTGCACAGCCTTTCCACTGCGAAATGCGCACTATGAGCAATAATATATAATTTTTGAAATATCATTGCACGTGAGTAGTGCACTTAATTATTCACAAGCAACTTGAAGTCATTTAAAGCAAACCTGATTTCAGATTAAGTTGTGTAGACTCACACTTGAAGAATTTTTGGGTTTAGAAACATTTCGAAGAAGCAACCCAGGGACATTCTCAAAGTTGCTTTACTTAGTCAACTAGATGTATTTATATAATGCGTTCAGATGATCGCCCCAGATTTTCACGGTGTTTGGTTCCGTACTGGTTTAATCCTATTCGACATTATGGCATGATTATGTACTGATCTGTTCAGCTAATTTATTTTAGCGAGAGTTTTCCATGGAGAAACTGTCACACTACAGAGTGGTCAGGTATGCTGGTTCTTAACTGTGTTGTGGCCAGTGCCAAGCTCAAATCACGTCGAGCATAAAACCCCAAGAAGAGTCATAATTCAGAAACTTTCAAGTTGATGTTTCGGGGTTTATAGTTTCCACATCCCCTATAAAACATATTTGATCGTCATCTTCCAAGTTAATGGCTTCCTCACGGCCAACCCGACGGTTGAACAAAAACGTTACGAACGATATCACGTGCTTCGATTTAGCACTCGGTGATGTTGTTTTTTGACTCTGTTATCTAAAGGGAAGAGAATGAAAATTAAATCAATAAAACATTTAAGATACTCCTTTGTTTTCTCAGTTTTCCACTCAGTTACATGTCACCTGTTTGGTTTAAAGGTTTGACACACCAATGGCTACCTTTTCAGATAAAATGTTTCGGGTCTCTAGGTCGGGTCCATCTTGTTCTGCCTTCCTCTTTCAATTTCCTTTTTCTTCTTGTTGTTGCTTAAGATTTACTTGGTATTGTTAGTGCTAATCACGGCGTTAATGGTTAGGCTGGTCATATATCGTTGAACCAGACTAAGGAAGGCTGGAGGATTCACGAAACTTGGGGGGGTTTCCTAAAATGATTGTGCTGTTGACATTAGCATTAGTTTGTGGACTCCAGTGAGTCCGTGAAAAACGTCACAACCAATTTGTAAATGAGTTAACACACACAAATATACTACCATGTTGATTTTGAGTAGTATATTTTTTGATGATATCTGATTTATGTGCACACCCATATAATTTATAATTAACCAGGTTTAAAGGCAAGAATTAAATAATATCTGTTGGTAAAACAGAATTGCGTTGACCTCATATGGCAACTAAATACTGCGCTCAAAAAATGCAACGAAATCTTCAATTTTCTCGGACTATCTCAATTTGCTTAGGTTTATTGATGTTTAAATCCTCACGAAATATAATCGAAAGGGATTTCGTTTTCATTAGTAAGCTTTAGTATAGCTTTGCACAAGCCATTAATGTTCTCATGTTGGCCAGTTGTCATCCGACCGCTTACATGTACCTCCATCGGCGCTGTTCACATATAACTCGTTGTCGATGGAGAAGAAATTTTAGACTCACAACACGAGAGGTTGCTGTTCAATCCCGTTCGGTTAGCTCGAGCTGTTCAAGCCGTCCAATCCCTCGTTGAAACAATCTTCGCTTGCTGGACCCGAATAAGGACAAAACGGAATGGGAATTGCCGCTTTCGTGATGAGAATCAACAAGTATTCGGAAATTTCTGGTGGCTACTTGCAGCTTCCATGACGAACTACGCCGCCGTTATACTCACTGGGCTATCCTAGTCCGTTCCGGCAAAAGTTGGACAAATTTTGTCTGAGACAGCAAATTTGCTACAAGGCATCCTTAGTTAATTCTACTAAGTCCCCAGTTGAGCCAAGCCTAAGGTGCGCGATGAAATCGATAGGGGTGGACACAGCAAAACACATTGAACCCAACAGCTGGTTAACTACGATATCTTTCTATTGATCACCTGGTGTGAATAGTGTTAGTTTATTTTGTTCCACTTGGTCGTATTCACCCCATGTGAAATACTTTAAGGTACACACACATCACACATACATCAGAATGCAAATATAGATAAACAGTCGTTGTTGAATTTCAATTTCTCCACCCTTTTTATTAAAGCACTATTTTGAAAAACAAAAAGTTGCGGTGATGTGTGAGAGAGAAGCTTCACCATTTACAACATCTTAGGTACCTCTGTTACAAAAAGAAGCATCGCTTTAGCTTAAAATTGATGGCCATGAGACTACAGTTGGAATTGTTTCACTTTACGGTTGAAAAATGTGGCCGTTAAAGCCTGAGATCTTATAATTTTTTTAAGTGTTTCCTTCCAGATGCTGATGTTCAGTCACAGGCAGCCAGCATTATCAAAGTGCCAGGTACCAAGGGTTGGGAAGATGAGGGATGACCCTGACGGCCAACCTAGCTTACTCACCCAAAGCCTGACAATTTATCTGGAAGTTACGAGCTACATTGTGTGCTTGCTACAAACCCTTCTGATCAATGGCTTAAGGTACAAAGTGGCCAAGCGACGACTAAAACCAAAAAAATTTTGGTGTCTCAGTGACTGACCTGGCGAGGAACATCATGGGATATGGTGCTCAATCATATTCATTGAGGTAAATAGTGCAGTTGCTTGATTTATTTGTCTGTGAAGTAAAACCAGTGACCGAGGCTGTGTAATAACAGCCGCAAGCTGGTGTCTTGCACATACCATTTATTTTAACTTGCAACGATATTTTGAACTCAAATTTGTATGAACTCGATTGAGACTAGCATGCACTAAACCTTATCAACTAACTGCTCCATAAAAGGCAGATAGCACAATAAAATGAAGAGGCTGCATTGTGGTCAAGGATGGATATATTGAAGTTTTACGCACCATTAATTTTTGAGACAGTGCAAAGCTACCGTATTTGATTGTACTCTCAGCTTTCCACCTTACAGACCATGATTTGGTTAAGGATAATATATTGTTGCTTGACGGCAATCACATAGCATAAAACACGTTAGATAATACATAAGTTATGTCAGATTTCTAAGAATGCGCTTTTTAGTTTCAAGTTGTGCAGTGATTCTGTCTGGGGAACATCTGTCGTCAAGACTTTTCAAAAATTCGTTAGCGTAGCTTAGGTATTGTAAGTGTCCTGTAACTTTACATCTACTATACTTTACAGCTTGTAACAAGAAATGTCATTTACACACAATCGTTCCGTCGCTCATATCTTAAATCTATAGCTAGCATATGGTGGTGCCTACAAGAGTACAAGGGTAATAATTTAAAGCCGATATCTAATTGAGGGTTCAAACAATTTCCGTTGTTCTTTATTAATACACAGATGCAGAAAGTCGTGCTATATACGGAGAAGTGTCAACTTGTCAACTTTCATGTTTGCTAGTTTTTGCCAAAACCGTAACCGACCGGTACGAAAGGTGAAGTAGATCATGCATGATTGTGTGCGGTGATCTAGAGTTATTTACCAAAAGTATTAATCACTAGTATTGGGTTTGCTTTACGGATTTGGGTGGTGACAGTTCAAAAGGCTGTTGACTGACGGTGTTAAGATAGATGGCTGCATGAGCGATGTTGGCGTATTATAGAGGTATCTGTAAGATAAACGAGAATAATGAAACCGGGTAACGAAAGCCAACAATCAGCTGTCACACAGGTGTGTTTAACCACCATTTGCCGCCTGGTCGTTTTTCTGAGACGTCATCAACTTAAAGTTCGGGAAATGTAGGTGTTCTGTAAGTAAACATTATTCTTTCACCTATTTACTTCATAATTAAGGCCTACTTTTTTCAACGATAACCTCAGTAGGTCAAGAAACATGTCATCGCTGGTCAATTTGATCTTGTGTTCACGATGACTATTCCATATACTGTGATCATTTGTCCCACTATTCAACTTTGTGCACAAGTGTTAGTTGTGGGTGAGAAACTTGTCATGCATGCATACGGTTTCACTGACCGCGCTTTAAAATCCTCGTAAAAGGAACTAAAAGCCCAAAAAACAAAACGTTTTCCACCGATCTGACCACACTGTAAGGTTTCTAGACATGAATCAAACCGCTTAGATTTGATTTAAATCCCCACATAATAGAATTGCAAAATTTGCCACAGGGTGTGTTGAGTCATGAAGCGGATGAGTGAACTGAACTGCCTTGCCAAGAAAACTGTTGCTGATGACAGAGCACCCAACTGTAATTTCAAAGAGACAATGAACTATTCCTCATTTGCTTTCTCAGAAGTTTGTTTATTCTCCGATCCATCTTCCTTCATTAACTGTTTTGTAAAGCATTTTCGGCTGAAATTCTGTGAAGCAAGTCGACCTGACGGCTTAGTACCTCTCGTTCATAAGAAACGGGTTGCGCCGTTATGCCAAACCACAACTGAAATATTTCTTCCTTGTTTCATACAACTCATTTTTGATTAAATTTAAAAAATGGTACACTCCACATCAAATTCTAAAACGGCGCACCATTTCACCTATACTGTTGAAATTTTTGAAAACCTAACTTTTACTAGATTTACCGCTCAAGTGAGCCCGACAGGTTGTATTCAGTTTCACCGCCGTTGTAACTGATCAGTCACTGATGTTGTTTTTCCTTTTCATGCCATTCGGTCATCGCGACGAATAACTTACGGCTGTTTGCAAATATGATTCGCAGATTAAGATAGTACGTTTCGAATCAGTGATACAGAGATTTTACTTCAAATTCTGGGCTTCCCTGGAACTAAAACGTTGCCTATCTATCTCACACCCAATTACTCCGCCAGTCGTAATCAGTGAGTTCAAACTGGTCCTCAAGCCTCAGCATTACTCATCATTGGACCTTGCTTTTCACACATTGTGACTCTCTCTGTTTGTACTTTTGCTTTCCATAGCATTCATGCCGGACCACAATCTCATTTATACTCTCCGATGCGTGAGTGATGTGGTTTAAGGCTTCAATCGTTCGACACATTCCTTCTGATAGTCTTTCGTGGTGATTGTCGCTGAGCCTATTTCTCATTACTGTTGTTATATCACATTGCTGACCATAAGTTGTACAATTGCGCTCGAAAGATAAATTACTTGTTTTGCCTAGTTTGGGTGTTATTACTACTGCGTCGAAGCTAGCTCTGGGGTTGAGCAAATTCAATTACTTCATTTCTGTATTCCTGGAATCAACACAGTTGGCGTCACGGAAATTTCTCGTTACTAGTACGTATTCATAACCATCACTTCTTTCCAACTAGGTTTAAAGAGGAACCCCACACGACGTTATCGTATGTGAAGTAACGTATCACCACCGTTTCACAAGCCGATACTGACTTCCAAAATGGGGTCTTCTTACTAAACGGTTAATCAGCAAATTGCATCAAAATACAACGTTAATGATAAAATATAATTTCAACATATATGATGTACAATTTTTCGAATCTCACATTACACGAAAATCCATTAACTGGGAGGATATTCCAGAACCCCAAACGTTCTGTGTGAATTGTATGCTTTGAAGCACTATTGCGCATAAGCTTCTTATTACCATTTTCTGCTGTGAACTATACTCTTTGATAATACTGGTTGAAGTGTCCGTGGTCTTAACAGTGGTCAAAGAAGTAGCACAGTGAAAAATAAGCACAACGATAGGAAGTAGAATGACTAACTAGAAGTATTTGGGTTTCATATTAGAGAACAAGTAAGATCAGTAGTTCAGTGAGCATAAGCTCACCACTGGCAGCGATATACTACAACTTTCATAGCGGTTCTAACCAGCAGTGTAAATTTTCTTAAACTCCCCGAACGCGTTGATAAGACCTACCAACCTTGCTTGGCGGCGCGACCGAACTTTTCTCAGCCTGTGACCGGGTATTCGCTTGCGAGTTCCTCCAGTCACCAGGATCCACGGTGAACAATGCTTATTGTGGCAAGTACTTAATCGGCCTAAACAATGTACGTGCTACATTTTTATTGTATCGGGAATTGTGTACAAGCCTACGCCTTTTCCAAATGTGCATCTAAAGACTGTTTCGTTGCTGATAAATTTAACCCATCTAATGCTGACTAACTGGTAGAGATAACAGTGGTCGAATAACGACGTTCCATATGATACTTTCACAGGAGCGGCTCATGGTGTCTGATCCACAGAACAGAGCTAAATACGTATAAACATCGCAAACCTCTGCTTCATTCCACAATCAAAAGTCTATGCGACGGCATGTCAGCATACTACAACTAGATGTAAAATGTGCTGCTATTCAGCTAGTTTGTTTGTGGTCACCTGTTTCCTTCCGTCTAACAGTTTTCACCGATTGTTACAGAAGGAGTTTATCTGGTGCACTACTCGAATGTGAGTTTATTTAATTTAACAGCGAGTTTTGAAAGATTTTTCCAACAAAAACCTGTTGACTACTTTGAGCTCTTCATTCGCTACGATCAAAAGAAAACTGTATCTCGAACAAGAGATTCAGACATGAGTTAACCGAAAATAATGAGATCATATATATTATCAACTTCAAAGACAATCAGTAACAGGTTGTTTGAACCTTCCCATTATTCTCAGCAGACTTCAGTTCAGGCATTGCTATGCTTCTGACTAATAACCCAGCACATTCACTAATTGGAATAAAGGCTGAGTACCTGTTAGCTTTAACCCAGTAGGTGACCATTCTGTTGAATAAATCTCGTTCACTTACACACTGTGACTTAACTAGTTTGATTATTTCGAAGAAAACAAAACTTGATTCTCTGGCTTATCGCACCGAGTTTGATGCCTATTTTTGTACTTGTTAAATTTTACAGGCAAGATTAAACTGTCATGCACTGCATGCAGCAGTAATTGGAAACATGCCAGTATAGTGTATTAAGATTTCTTATCTGGAAAAGTTCGACGTAAAAGCACCACTTACGAACCAGTTGCTTACAAACGACAAGTTTGCTCCGTGATGATATCAGCAAAAATTGTGAAGGCAAATATATGGGGTCGGAATTGAAGAAAGCGAATCCTCAGTTGTGGTAAACTGTTCATCGGAAACCTAATGATCAACTTCTAAGGCAGTAAAGCTGATTAACTACGTTGTTCCTCTAGTGTAGACTGGAAACTCCTTGAACGGACCGCATTTCACTGTTCGAAGTAGGTTTCTCAAACTCAGCAAGTTGAAGTTGAGATGCGCATTGATCATTAACAAACAGTCAAAATACAGTAGTCACTACCCACAGGTGACTGTTTCAATGAAAATGAGACAGGCAAAATTTATACTTATTACAATTACCACTCGAAAACATTTGTCTGTCGTGAATCAATATTGCCTATGGAATATCTAAATGCTCACCTTTGAGGCTTTGTCACGTTTCCACGCTTATTCAAGTATGCGCGTTCAACTTCCTTGTAAATTCGAGGTTTTGAGGAAAAGGGCTTTTCATCTCTATTTTCTTGCAAGTTCCTTAACCACGCCGACTCCGTATGCCGCCCCATGCTTAGGGGTTGATTTAGTTTGCCCTCAGTTTCGTTATCGCCACGTGACACTGAATCCGATTTACCGCCAGAGTATAGTGGTTTTATAGACAATGTAGAGGAACCATCACATTGACCTGGTGAAGTTAGCTCTGAGTTAAATGTTACGTCACTAGCTGCTGCATTCTTTGAACTGGCCCATTTACGGGAACTTTGGGAAGCTTGTAGATCCTCATGGTGACCAGAAGCTTTAAACAGTTCAGTCTCAGAACATGATCTTGACAATTTTTCTTCCGCGTTATTTGCACTGTGGGTTTCTAGATTTGTTCCATTTTGTTTCGCCTCTGGCAAACTACTTCCTTCGATGAAAAAGTAGTACAAAATAAGATTTTCAGGGAGGAACCATAAATTAAAGCAAATTTCCAAAATACTCGGAATTATCTTTCCTAAAACTTACGATGGCTGCCACAATACAATTTACTTACGGTGCAATTAAAGGTTATGGTTTGTTATTAGCTTTCTTTCTTAACTATAAATGATACTTAGAAATTCATTTAAATACTTGCATGTAGGTATCGAATACAAATTTTGTCCAAGAACAAATAACCCTTTGTTTGCCTTTCTGAGCCTAAGAAAGCTTTGTGAATGTTATGTATTTGTTACGACAATCCATTGATTCCATTACCGATCAAACTCCCCTGTGTGCTATTTATAATTTAACCATGTGTTAAGTAATTGTAGTCGAGACGTCCTCGGCTGAAGTTAACAGGATATTCTTTTCCCCTTATTGAAGCAATCACACATTCTGAATATCACTGGAAGACAAGTTGTTCAGACAGGTTGTTCAAATAATACGTACAGACGGAGGTGCAAAAGCAAGTCACCATCATAGAAAACAATACATCAGTTGTTCACACTCATGCTTAAATGCCACATAACCGATCAAGCCGCAAGCTGAGTTTTCAACAGAACCATAACGGCATATTCACAAACTCTCCTCTATAACGTTAAGCTGTATAATGTTGGAGGCGCTATCACTAAACCCAATGTTTTTTCAGCCGAAGTTCAAGTGCAACCGCTTAGACACGGGAGTTCAATTTGAAAATTTACCTGTGTAACTAAATGGGCTCGTTACTTTTTCATATTTTAATGTAAACACCGTAAGTCTCCTCTCGTGAAGGCTTGCTATACTTATCTGAATAGCAAGGAACCGAGGTGCAGCTTATTGAAGCGTGAACACTTAGACATTATAATAGAATTTCATTCCAAACAGACTATATTAAATATGAGGCATGAATAAGGAGTACGAAAAGTTTTACCAGACAGAATTAAATACTTCATCATAATGTCGTCGATAATATAAGATACACCAAGATTTTAGAGAACGGAAAAACATGAAGATAAAACGTGTAGTGACCGGAGATCGAGTGGCTTTTCTAAAGATCCCGGCTGCAACCGTGTTTTCCTGCTTGTCTGTTCTGTACGCATGATTCTATAAACGCCTGCAACAGGAGGCCTCATTCGAACTCAGTGCCACTTTCTTCAGTCGTGCGACTAATTCCACGCTGCGAATGCTTGCCACTTTCTTAACGACTCACCTATTATTTCATCCTTCAAGGTTGTTTAACTCGAACCTATTCGAGCGTTGTTTAACGCACTCGAAGGTTCCACGCACTTTTCGCAGGGCGCGCTTTTGAGCGCCGTCGAGTGGGCTGTAGTTCATCTCGCGCTTCTTTTCTTTTTCCTCTTGGTTGCTGCCGTTGGTCCCACACTAGGCTAGAACTAGCTACTTGTCATATTTCCAACTATTGCTGGAAATATACGGTTTGTCTCCAAACCTCACCGTGTTCTCTAGTTCGATGCCTGTTAGGACTAAGTTACGATTGCTATTCAGGAAAGGCGTCCACTACAAACGACAGCAATATACAGAAGCTTATCCAAATTACTCCGCCGAATAAAACAAGCAGATATCATCGTTGCTTCAACTTTCGAGTGAATCAGACCTACTGGAACGGTCATTCTATGGATGCACGTTCTTCCCAAAATTCATGTAGAGGGAGTGCCCTTAAGACCCATCCTAGACATGTACAGTTTGTCGTGTCATGTTTTAGAAAAATGGCTAGTTGAGACAATAGATCCAATCAAATCAGGACCATCTCCTTTTAGCCTAAAAGATACCTTCGACCTTGTTGACTCAATCGATTCAGTGAACATCGGAAATGAAGTGTTGTCCTTGGGTGTGTCTTCTCTATTCACTAATGTCCCACTGACTATATGTGCACCTATATCGAGAACAATCAGACTGACGTCGAAGTTACACGAGAAGAACTGAAAGAGCTATTGTTGTGTTTGCATCTATAATGTTTAATTCCAATTTGATATAGAGTTATGCTGGCAGAAAGATGGAGTAACAATTGGTTCACCTCTAGGTTGGCTACTCGCAAATTTAGTTGTGGCCGAAGTAGAGAACCCTGAATCCAATCACATCGTAACTAGGTGCTAGATTCATAAATGTTATGAAGGTGGTGTTTTTTTCTTGTTCCAACAGAAGATAATCACCAGGTCATACTAGATGAGTTTAAAAATGACACCCGAATGTAAAGTTCACCGTCGAACTAGAACATCATTCTAGATGTTGCGTTACTTCGTCAAACAGAGGAAATACTTCGAAAATCCATTTATGAAGAAAAGGTGTGGATGGATCAGTACACACACTTCCACAGCTTTGTCCCGCTGGAGTAAAAAATAAATTTGGTAGGTTGTCTGTTGAACAGGGCGCAAAAAATCTGCACATCGGACACTATCCAGAAAGAAGTAAGAAATATTCGGAAAACTCTCACGGAAAATGGAATTTGCAAGAGATACGTAGATAAAAATCTGCATTCCGGTACAAAACTGAAACTCGTCCAGACAGCGGAGACAAAGCTGATTTTCGTGTGTCTTTCATAAAGCAGTGAAGTTAACAGTAAAATAACTAACCGCAGACACTCAAACGTGGTCGTGAGTGCCTACATTCAGCTAGACTTATGTTGTCGTTCGACACTTGCCCGGTACTGTTGCCACTCCTTATGGATAGTTTGCCCAAGTTCTTTTCACCTTTCTGTATCTACTCTTTCATCTGTTGTTATCAATCAGGCTAGGTTCGATAGACTACAAGGCGACTGTTGGACAGTATGTGCGAACATTTACCGAAACGGTTTTGCAATGGTTCGAGAAATCCCATTTCCGCTGCGATTGGCTCCCGCCTACTTGACAGTGGCCATCTAATAAATCCACTTCATCTACAGGGTTCAGTCATCCTGCGCCAGAGCGGTCATATTGCGTTTGCTATCAACGACCGAGGCTACTGCCATCAGACTCCACAACCCTGATTGTGTCAATGACAATTCATAGACAAACCGCACCTGCCCTGGGTAATCATTCCACATCCATTTGAAACCCGAGCAAGCGTGAACCACTTGACACCGATGAAAGCATGTCTCAAGACAGACACGTGTAACACTAACACATCCATTAACATTCTCATAGATAACTTACACATACCCTATTCATTAGAGATTGTTACGAATTTCATATATTTGACTGAACAATCTGGGACAAAGTTCGTGGTTTTCATTTCCTGGATGTTGCGTCAGACAGGCTTGGACCACTTTTACTGCATTCGAAATGCCAAGCATTCTTTCGAAATAATGGATGTAGTTGTATTTCAACAAGTCACTCACTGGTACTGTCTTAGTAACGATCGTAAAATAATTCAGAACTTCGAGTATGAGAAAACAGAAGAAATCTTGAGGAACATGAGTTTTTAGGAATTTTCAAGGTCATATGACGCACATCTTCAGAAGTGCTTCTCACCACATTAACCAATCCACTTAAGCGGTTTATTAATGAAAAATGGCAAATGTCATTGCACTGTACAACGGACCCAAGAGTAAGTTGATAAATATCACATTCGTGTTACTTGGAAAAATTATTGCAGATCGGCAAACCGAACAGAAGGAAAGTCAGACACGTATACAGTGGACAAGATTTTGATCTTGCAAGGGTGTACTGACCGCATTTTTACCTCGTAACTGGTGTTGAAGCATCAGCACTGTTACAGACACCTGACGATCACTTTTAGTTTAGACAGAGAGGCTACTTTCAACTTCGCTGATCGGAAACTGCTGTGGAACTATCCGCTTTACGAATGGGATCAAGAAGAATGGATAAATCTGGCAAGATTGATGAATGTATACTCAACAACTTGGACGGAAGTTTATAGTTCACCGACCGGAATGTTCATTTTTTTCAGCAGTGATCGCCAGGGGAGTTCTTTCCCGTCCTTCTTGACTAATTTTGGCAGTCGCATATGCTGCGTGCCAGATTAGTAGTTAACGTCTTGAAAAGTTATCTGTTGACATCATCTGCAGTTGTGTCAACCCGCAGGGTGGTCGTGCAACGGTGTGGTAGCAAGATCCGGAGTATTCAGTGAAGTTAAATAAGCAGTTGTCACCTGCTTGACTAGAGCCCAATTAACAACAAGAATCGTCCGTTATAAATACGATACTAGATAACAGCGGGCCATAGTTAAGGACACACATTCGTGACATTTCCACTCCTTCAGATCAGCCGTGTTTTACACATTTTCACTACTGCTTGATGAGTTTTGTTTCATTCAACCCTACTGGTACAGTAAACCTTTGTTAAAACCGAAGTATGTTTTGGTCAGTTTCGTGGTCGTTATGAATAAATATCTGAGTAAGCAGAAGAGCTGGCCAAAAGTTCTTGAGCACAACTCTCTTAAACGACAAACGTTTCGTAGAGTCCTGACGGAAATTGGTACGGCCTAAGTCAGACTTAGTTACTTTTTTGACACTAACTGGAGATGCATTACACAGTAGTTGGAAGCAAGGGACAAATGCTCGGCTTTTTGCCGCGCAGGGTAGAAATACTTAAGGCAAACTTTTGTCCCTTCTAACCAGAAACTAGATGGAACTAGGAAGTGAGTATATTGTAACATGAATTAAACTTGACATGCTCAACATTCTTTTTTCTCTGTGACCTGATTTCAGGTTTGCCTGTAAGCGAACAGACTGTATGTGTGAAAGTGGGTGTACTGTTTGTCACTTTCATTTGTTTTCTTTTGCTTCAAACATTGTTGCTAACTTTAGGCTTGACGCAGTCTACCTAACATGTTAGATTAGTGGATTTCTTGCGATGGAAAAAGTCAGAACCCGAAATTCTAATTCGCTCCAGTATGGTTGGATGTTTCTAATCACCACGTTAATCAATTGTATTACGCGCTTTCATCCATAAATTTTGGCTTGCTGCCAATCAGCATTCTTGTCCATGTTTTCAGTACAGAACGTCCGGCTTCATTTTCTCAGGAGTAAGTTAATGCACCGTTCGTTTGCCTTCACAGAAATATGTTATTTTTTAACTAACGACAGTCATGATGGGAGATATAACCGTGAAAGATAAACGAACACTAACATTTCACTTTAACGAAACGCCGTAACCACAGTTGTCAAGTAATTATGCCAAACGCAAGTAACTGATCAAGTAACAATTTAAATCACATCGTAAAACGATACTTTTGGTTGAAAGTAAGAGGTGATGCCATATGGATTAACATTCACTATTCAAAGATGAGTAGGATTTTCCAATTTATAAACCTTATAATTGATAGAACCATAAGATGGCTAGAGATTAGTGTTGAACCTGGCTATATTCCGAAATTAAGTCATATGCAGTACCTGTGACATGATACAAATTTAATTGTTTCGAAATTGTTGGGTTATTTCATAGATAAGGTATATCAACCAGCTGAAGAGATACGGCTTGTACCGAAGCTGCTTTTTTCCCACTGGTTGGCCGGGCCCAAGTTGTAATAAAATTTGATACATTGCCATAATGCCATCCGACTTGATTGCTGCATCGAATTCCAACTTTGCTCGAGTTGTCCACGCTTACTGAGTAAAACTGCTTGCGATTCACCAGCTGACCTTGTATCGAAGAGTTCATCTAACACTACTTTATTACAATAGTAGGATTTTATAAATCTAAATCTTTTCTGTCTTATCAGTGACATCAATTCATTTGCATATTTCTTAGTTTACGTCTAAAACTGACCACTTTATTCTGCTTCAACACCTCCCAGGTTCATTCGTTTTATCGAGTCTCTTAAACCGTCCACTCTGCAGCTGTTTCGTAAAAACGTCGTACAGGTCTTCAGTCTATTTGTTTTCGGCTAGCTTATCTGACCGCCAAGTTGCTTCATATTAAAAATTAGTCATACTCATTATTTTCCACATTTCCTTTAATACGGCATGGAATCCGTAGTTTGACGTCGCCGAACCTTCCAGATCAGAACAGCTGATCACGTCACCTTAGTTGGCTGTACAAGGTGTTAGGCTGGGAGTGCTTTGCTGGAACTTCTATTTCCGGTCAGACGAATTTAGTACAGGCACTGAGTTACCTAATGTCACCAAGCGACATGCATAGTCAGTCACACTTCGTATTATCAGTATCAAAGAAAACAAAATATGCATCTTTCTAGGCTTCCGTGTAATTGTTCGTGAATCACGGCTGGTTTTTTTCAGTTTCTCCCCTGGCTATTGTATGCTAGAGAGCGTGTGGGACAACTCGGCAAAGTGAACTCTGGACACTTGTTAGTCTTTAACTTTAGAGCTCCTTTCTCACCATTCTTAGCATTCATTTATCATTAACCACAGTGCAGAGATTATGAACTCGCTTAGCATATACTTGAAGTTCTCACGTTGCACTTTGTTCTAGTTGCTGTAGAAGCTTTACTGGGATTTGATTACCTCAAAAGTCTTCCTATATCGGCACGGAAAGCCATGCTGTCTTGATAATACCAAAATTTAATTGGACAGAAGAGAAACCTTTATCAGCCACCCGTGCAAAGTCATCATCACATACATGCTTAAATGCTCTGGAATCTACACATTTCTGACAATGTGCTTTGATTGTTGCCATCTTGACCGGTCACTTGCATTTCATTCTGGTCACGTAGTCGCATGCAAATAGAATTGACAGCATACCAACATTTGGCATCCTTAATTTTCACCAACCTATTTCTTGCAGATAATCTTCCTTAGGCTGTACCAATAGAAGGCAAATTTAAATGAAATTCTGAAGGCAGTAGTTTCAATTGCATTCATGATAGTGAAAACCGATTGTGAACCAATATCATTTAATACATAAAAATGAAGTAACGTGTTGCTGGGCAGAGCTTGAATCCATCAACGTGACAGTTGTGGATGCTTTTCAGAAATGTCGAACTGTTTAATGTTTCTGAGTAAAGTGAAATAAGTGTTTGATACATAATTTTCATTTATGTGTCACTTCAGTACAAATTATTCAGTTTTCCTTCAATGATGAAAGAAATCGCAGTTCCAGGTATAAAGCTGATCAAGACAGCACTTCACGGAAATGTCAATTTCATTAGGACAGGATAAGCCTATTCGCTGTAGGTTTGTCAAGGATGTGTCTGGTCTCGTCGATAACATGTTTTCTGACAATTTGGACGGTATGAAGCGTGTAATCGTATTAAAACTTTTCTCTACAAATAAAAGAACAGACTAGAGGTGCCTCGTTTGCCTTGTCCTGACTCACAGACAACCTTTATCCACATCTAAGGTCGCCGTTCCCGGATGAGCGGTTACAACACAGTTTTGGATAAACATTTTTCCTGTAAGTTATTTATTAGTAAAAAGCCTTGCCGCGTACATCCGTAGCTATGGGAGACTGAGCAAGATGATCTAGTTTTTCTTCACATCTCGTACCCTTCGTCCTATTTTCAAGTACTGCGAACATTTTCCACATTCTGTCCTAATTTTGCAACAGCTTTTTGACAAACAAGTCTTATGGCCCTCCAGGTTGGGGATTGGAAAAAGGGTGGCATCTTCTTCCGGAAAACGTACCAGTTCTGGTATACTGCCGCCCATCCG
Source organism: Paragonimus heterotremus (assembly GCA_013368495.1). Lineage (NCBI taxonomy): Eukaryota > Metazoa > Platyhelminthes > Trematoda > Plagiorchiida > Troglotrematidae > Paragonimus > Paragonimus heterotremus. Next base: position 38,200 of record LUCH01003959.1, read on the forward strand.
CTGGCTTGCGGTACAAGCTTTTGAGCCAAAGGCTTTGGTTGAGGAACCTAATCGTTCTCCTCTCTAGGTTTGGGCTCCCTCGCAGTATCTCAGCCTAAACACAACCATGAAAAGTCACAACATTAATAATTCCACACTGCATCGGCTCTCTCGCAGTATAAACCGGGTCACCCTATCTGTTACATACAACAGGGTGGATAAACGAAAACATGCTACTGCTGACCCCTACCTCACTGTCCCATCAAATTTAGTTCTCAGGCCTCCCCCGACCTCAATTTCTGATAGTTACTACTTAGGTCCCACAGCAGATGAAGCTAACCGTGGTAACACTGAGTCAGTAAGTTCCGTCTCTTGCCATTCAGCTTTAGGCCTTCAAAGTCCCTTGTTTAGACCCAGACGGAGAATTAATATAAATGCTTCCAAAGATCGCACTCTAAAACAAATAGGTCAACACGCCGCTCTTGCTCAAACGCTAGAGTCATTGCTTGTCGATATCTGCTGTATCTCTGCAGCCAGAATCCAGGACAGTAGTCAGCGTATGGAACTAATAGCACTCGCATTGTGTCTACCCGATACTGGGTATACATTTAGGGTGACTCCACAGCCACTGTTACAAGTCAGGCTGGGGTAGGTATAGTCCTTAGCTCGACGGCCGCAGCCGCGTCAGTAGACTGGAGTCCTGTTAACAGTAGACTTTGTGCTGTCCTCTTGGCAGGTTCCGTTGAAGCCAGCTCCAGACGCAAGACTTTCAGAAATCTTTTCGTTGTCTGCTTACGCTCCAACTGACTGTAGTGACGTCGGCGTCAAGGACGCATTTTACTCGAATCTGGCCGCTCTCTTTCGGTCGACACGTGGCTCTGATATAGTCGTTCTGGCGGAAGATATGAATGCTCAGGTCAGCCGTCTTGGTGAGGCCGAATCTCGTTTAGGTGGCAGGTTTGGGATAGCATCACATAAGTCAGATAATGGAGGGCGATGGTTACAGCTGTGCGCTGAGCATAAGCAATTTTTAGCCTGCACTAGTTTTAGGCATCGTTCACGTCACGGCTATACTTGGCGCCCGCCCGCTCCGAATCAGGCCTGGTCTCAGATAGACCACATAGCTGTTAGTTATAGGTGGCGTGGTTATATTCAACAATGTCGTTCTCATTGGAACACGTACTTGTATTCAGACAATGCATTGGTATGTTGTCGTTTTGTTTTTACTTTTGCTGGTCAACGACCCTACCGATAGCAACGACTGGCTGTTGAGAAATTGGCTTTATCATCTGTGAAACATAGGTACCAAACCAGCCTAAAAAGCTGCCTTAGTGGTACTCACTCCCAACATCCTAATAGCTGTTGGAAACAAATCTCACAGGCTATGCAGAAAGCAGTTACTATAGCATTGGACTTCAAAGAAATCTCTGGAGTTGTTAGAAGCCAGACAGAACATTCTTTCTGGTAGTTCACATAATAAGTCTAGAAGAGATATCCGTAGAAAGCTAAAATGCAGTCTGCAGGCTGATCGTGAGGTTTGATTGGTGGAAAAAGTAAATGAAATGGAGATCGCTTTTGTCTGAGAGAACACCGGCAAGCCCATCAAGCTGATCCTTGTCACTGGTCCCAAGTGACCGTCGGTCAGTGAAGCTATTTGCGAGGCAGATGGCACACTAATCTTTAATAAGTCCAGAAGGTTGGAGGGTTGGGTGGAACACTTTGATGATCAAGTTAGCTGGCTTTCTGCCTCGACCGTGCTGCTTCCACAAACTTCTGATGTAACGCCCTGGTCGGTAGATTCGGAACAACCCACTTAGACTGAGGTTCGCAATTGCATCTCCGCTATCAATTATAATAAGGCTGCTGGTTCAGATAATCTAGTGCCACCACTTTTTGAAGAAGGTGGAGAGGTGTTAGTCGAGAACTTGACTCAGCTGTTTCAATCTGTGTGGACGACGCGGATCATCCCTCCGTGCTGGGGTCACGCGATAATAGTTCTATATTCAAGAAAGGTATCAAGAGCTTTTGTGAACACCATAAAGGAACTGGTTTGACCCCAGTCATTTCTAGGGTTCTGGCATCCATTATACTCCATCGACTCGCTGCAATTCGGGAGTTAAACATTAGAGAAAAATAGGCAGAGTTTCGTCCTGCCGGGGATGTGCAGATCACATTTATACCTTCCGTCCAATTCTGGAGCAGTGTCAGGTGTACCGTCGGCCAACAAACGCCGTATTCCTTTACTATAAAGGTGCGCTCCATTCGGTGGATCGATCTAAACTTTTAGAATCGCATAAACGCAGGGGTGTACCGATCAAGTAAGTTAACATACTGTCGGCGCCTTACTCCCATATTCTGGCTCAGGTTATGGTTTACGGTGAGCTGTCTGATAGTTTCAGCACCAGGAGCGGCGTTCAACCAGACTGTCTCCTTCCACCATGTTTGTTCAATTTTGTCCTGGACGAAATACAGAAGGACTCTCTGCGACACTCAAATGATGCCGGTGTGGACCTCCTATCTGATGAAAGACTGACTGATTCTGATATGCTGACGATAAAGTGTTGCTGTTTTACAATTTTCAAGCAGCATGAGCAACGCCGAACGCAATTTCGTGTTCTGCAAAGTACACTTTAATGCGCTTCACAGCTCCAAAATGAAATCATGGAGGTTTTTGACCGGTTTGTATACCTGGGAAACTAGGTTAGCGGCGGCAGCGGAGGTGTAAGGAATGAAATAGAGGCAGGTTGCCCCAAAGATAGGGTGATGTTTACTGGTCTGAATCATCTGTGGCGACAAAAAAGTATCTTTCTGAAGCTTAAGGATCGCGTATGTCAGACAACAGTGAGGGCCGTATTAATTTACGACAGCGAAACCTGGTCCCTCAGGGTAGAAGACGTGAACCGTCTCCAGGTGTTTGCCCAACGATGTCTGCGTTTACTCGTTCGTATCGGGGGCACCGGTGAGTGAGCAACGATGAGGTTACCAAGCGGGTGTTTTGCACTGGTCTTCAAACGAGTTTTTTTTGTTTCGTCACTATATTTGCACAGATTCAGATGGTTAAGCCATGTACTAAGGATGCCAGCTGGTCGTTTGCCACACCGAGCACTGTTTGCCAACGCTACGGCCGATTAGCGCAGGGTGCAAGGTGGACAAATGATGACCTGGCTTAGAGAAATGAAGTCGTTCAAGAAGAGGTTGGACACTGAAGATCGAGTTCATCTCCCGGATTGGAGCCTTCCCGACTCACAGAATCGGTGGCTTGAAAAGCTAGGTAAGATGGCTGTTAATCTAGCTCAGTTGTGTGATTATCTTTCTTGTTTGTCCGAGTTGTCTGTGAAGTGAGTCCACTTAATGACGCGGGATAAGGAAAACCGTGAGGATGACGCCTTACTTTCACATACAGCTTGGTTGTTTTTGCAAGGTGTAGGTGCCTTGATGTTGCATGTCTGAATATTTGCGTAGCTCTTTTTAGTGGTTAGGTCCCCCCTCTCTTTCCTTTTCTCTTTCAAAACCGGATTTTTTTCGTTCTCTTCTTCACGGCATTAGTGTGAACCACTGATGTATTGCTGTCTATGATGCTGATGCAGATAAAAACCGAAGCTGCCCCATTGTTCAAAGACGGGTCTGACTTGGGCAGCGAACAAACAAAGGGTAACGTTCTGGTCAGGGCCGTACTGAAGACACTATTGCTTTTCCCCCAGCGCACAACACCCCGAGTTCCAGGTCTTATTCCAGTAGTCCTGTGATTTGGATGATCCTTGGACAATAAAAATTGGTTTTTGGTTAATTTACGTCTTTCCCAAATTATGTCCACACGAAGTGAAAGCAACTCTTTCGCTTTTTCTCCAAAAGTGCATTTACCAGTACTTCTGAGACTTCATTGTAATAATCCTTTTGGAGGCCCATTTCAGTGGGCGATGTCGATTGATCTATACAGCCGTTTACTCATTTGTCGATTTGACGACATTTTAGAACTTGAGGTTCCCCAGGTATACATCAGAAAATCGATTTATTATGTATGGGTAAAGAACCCCAAAACCTGCCACATCGTCATCGATCATTGTAGAAAGCGTTTGGTCAGAACACATGACCTATGCCAAATAACTCGCTCTATATGTTCTGTAATTGGACGGTTTTTTGGGGAGGAAGCAGTGCATTTCCGGTAAACAGTTGACACCGAATGGCGATCTTTTATTTTCTCTGTGATATAATCAACATTGCGCAATAACGTGATGACAACAAATAACAGATCAGGACAACTTACTGGTATTTGAAGCCAACCCACACGGAACTCAATTAGTTGTGTGAAAGTGATGCAGTAACACAGAACAAAAAATGATACGCGTAAACATATAGGCACCAACATGAATAACAGAAATAAAGAAATGGCAAGAAATACATAGCATTTGATAATATCACGTATTTGTCCTGAAAACCCAATTTACTTACAAGGTCCAATTCTGCCCCAGAAAAACCCTCATTTTGCCCCATTAAAAATGTGGCTGTGTGCTGCTTGGGATCCACCTGACTTTGGATTATCTTCCTAGCTATTCTAATTTAAATTAGAATTGTTCTGTGAATTCACACAAAAAATCACATAAGTTATAAGTTACCAAATTATACAGGCTGACATAATCATGAAAGGATAGTGCAGAAGCATGAATTAATATTCGGACGCACCTTTCGAATCCGCTGCCTGTTCCCGCGAGGTATAGCAATCATGTAGGAATCGCATAATCGTTTTTGTACCTTTCTCAAGAATTGCCTTAGACGGAAATTCTATAGGATTATTTCTGAAGTGTAATTGTTTGAGTTTGTGTAATAATCCTAAAGTTGAGCGAAATTGTTGAAAGAAAAAATGAATCGACCTACCGAGTTCGAACGGTAAAATGCGTATCAGGTTATCATCAATAAGCAAAACTTGAAGGTCTTTCAACGCTTTGATTGTTGAGGGAATTTGACCCAGAATGTTCGAACGCAGATCAAGCCATTTTAATTGGTGAAGCTGATTAAATAACTCATCCGGGATGGCACGCAAAGCGTTCCTCGATATAATTAATTTCTATTCTGTGATATATAAATACAACTGAGTACTTTCAGATTTGTTAAATCCAATAATCCTTGAGGACATTCAGAAAGTTTTAACCGACTCAAATCCACACGAGTCAGGTTTTTTTCTTCACTGGCTTTCAGTCGTTCGGTAGCAAGTAACAACGATTGGCGATCACTGTCAGCAGATGAAGTTACTGCGACAACCGAATCCATATTTTTAAATTTATCTTTCCGCTACACTACACGTTGTACGGACGCATATCCAAAAATTACGCATTTTAACACTATGGTTATGACCTTGATATAAATAAGGGTGGTTGTTTCAAAGTTATGGTAGGATGGATGCAATGTCAAATATCTCATATCTTACTGCGATCGCTAGTTTTATTTATACGGATGCACACTTAGCGTCCCCCACAGCCTCGATAAATCCTTCATATGTCAGTGGATTAGTTGGTTTCTGGCACTGTGTAGGTCGTAATTATTGTTTGCTACTCTCGTCCCAGTGTATCTCGGTACGATTAATTGACACGTGGTGTGCGGTTTTGTGGCATATTTGATCACTGCTTGACAGTCATATTGTAGTTAATCCGTTGTGGTCACGTGACCTATTGTAAGTGTCACATCACGAAGACTCTCGAGTGTTGAAGCAATATATACCGGTTGAATAACTAAGGGACTCAGCCGTTTTGTAGTTGGAGGATGAAACACCAGGTTCAACAGGATTTATAGGTTCGGCAAATTGTTTTCGGATCTAAGAAAGTCTTGATTTGAGGAGGACCCACCACCCGATGAAGCAGCAGAGAGTTATTTCGGCTAACTGTCCTCGGGGTGTGCTGTGGGAGTAACCTCGGGTGACTGATAGCTAATTCATAGACCAGTAAGCTTTCGAATGGAGGATAACGAAGGAGCATGGTATATGAAGACGATATACAACTTGTACAATGAATGAAAGGGCGAAAAGAAAGCTTTAAGAAATGAGCGAGCTGGAACGACTTCTCGCATCTAGAGTTTATACAGTACCCGTTCGGACTAAGCTTCAAACAATTATTCCTACGCACCATATGCTGTGAAGAACTGTCATGAAGGAAGATATTACTTAGTTGACTGGAGCAGATGTGATCGGGATATTTGTGGTGCCATATGAACGGGTGAGATATCTCTGGGATGACGTGAATATTCGCAACTTTATAAGTTCAGCTTTCTGAGTAGCAAGATGTTGGACGAGGTTCCCTTTCTTGTGGTAGAATGTAAGCCAACCGTTTTTTATTCTGACCGCCCAGTAACCTCCAAAAATCAATTCGGGCAACGTCGAGACATCGAGGGACATTGTTCTCCCCAATTAGGGATTTCCACGTCAGTTCTGTAAAGGGGAACAATCCGAAGGAGTATGGACCAAAAACCCAGCAAGCAGTGCGCACGACTTACACACATGGAACAAGGAATGGCGCTAACACAGCGGCAGCATGCTGTGTTACGCAGTTCAAATTCGATCCGTGCGCCTCTGTTATTCTCTACTGTGCCTCACGCCAACACCCTTTCGGTAGATCTCTAAAGTTTTTCAACCACCCTGACGTCCTAATCGAAATACGGTAATCAGGCCTGCACATTCGGTCTTAGACATGATCCAGTTAAAATGCATAACAGGTCAGGGATGCAAGCAGGGTTAATTTGACCAGACTTAAGTCTTACCTAACACAGAACGCAGATGTTTTAAGGGATATTAAAAATAAAAGAGGAGACTAAGGAAAAATAAGAAGGAAACGAGAAACTAAAGTGAAAATAAGAGGAAATGACAATAATGAAAAAGGTTGTTACTAACCGATCACCAACGGCCATCAAGCGACAATCCATTGGTCAGGTCGGTACTTCAACGCACTGACCGATGGTTTCAAGACAGCCGTTGCTGGTTTTCTGTTACGCGTCGACCATACTCCGGTACGACAAAACTATTTCGCCCATGTTGTTGGCCGCTGTGTGGCTTGACAACTTTATACCGAAGGCTTGCTGGCTCAATGCAACAACGATGGTGGAAGTGTTTGGCTGAAGTGGTTTGAAAACATCATATTTGGAAGTCAATACAAGTTCACAACCTGCCCATCAGCAAACTGAGAAAAGTAGCTCTGGCCTTGAAGTGGCCACCTTATGACAAGACGAGTAAACTCTTGACCCTTGTAGTAGCTATTCGGTGGATAATTTTTAGAACAGTCACTTCTCCTATTCAATAGGATATGAGTGTTACGACGGAACCATCTTCGAGCAACGTGCGGAAAAACAACGATCACGGAACTTCAATCAAGATTGGATCGTAGGCTCTACAATACTCTCCGATAGGCAATAAAACATTCAAACAAGTAATAACATACCTTGAATACAACAGTCAGCGTCATCGGCGAAATGGCGTCGGATACACAAATCGACTGTTGGTCAAGTGCGTCTAGTACTTGATTCAATAACACGGTTTGTTAGCTTCTTCCTCTCGCTTTCTAATATTACTGTTATAATTCACCACCACATGTGTGAAACATTGACCTTCGCAAGTGTCTATTTGGATTCGGAATCGACGGTTTAGTCGGCGGTTACGGATTGCCAGCCGCCTGAGCAACGGATACCGACTCAGATAGACGGTCGCAAAGGCACGTTTCATATTAATAAAGTGTTAAAGTAGAGGAAGAGTGTCAAAAAGTACGGAAAATAAAATAGTAAAACGAACTTTGGTATCGAATTCACCAGAATTTCAAAGGCAGGAAACAGCGAGTCACGTGAGTGGGACCAAATGCACCGGTCACGTAATGGCGGAGCCATGAAACTTGAAAGGAACTGTGATGGGCAGACAAAGGGCTGGTAGTAGAAAGTAAGTAGGAGTGAACCGCTCCAGAACAAGATCCCATGAACAAATGATACCGTGATGTGGAAATACATCAAAATAACGATTGTCAGGGGAAAGATTTGTTACGTGCGCCATTTGAATACTTGTATCGAAAACATGAGTCTATAGAGCATGGCCCCCCTTCAAATGGAAGTGGTGTATAGCCAAATCTGTCGCCCGATGAATTCTGAGCAAGATGACGAGGAACTCTGAGTCCAATTCTGGATTCGAAGTGAAAAATTCCCCGCCTATCCAAAGGAGGCCGTAAATTACAATCGAACACAAGTTATAAAACAACTCTTTCTTCTCTCCCTTATCATGAGCACATGAGATCGATTTCGTGCTTCAGAATGATAGGCTGTCAGTCGGACCAGCCATGCAACCCCTACTTCGGCTGATTGCAGCTCAGTAGTCAAGCGGCATGTTTTCCCTGTGCCCTTCTGATGAATGGTATCCATTGAGGCCAACTATAATTGGAGCCTAATCAATCACGCAGTAATTTTCAACACTTTGTGTCGTTCAGTTTACCCGTAACAAATCAGCAATAATCTGTCGGGGTTGCTTGGAAAATTTCGTTTGAGCAGTTTCTTCTTCAATTCTAGCCCTTAAATCCGGCGGTTGTCCGAGGAGCTCTGAATCACGGAGGCAGTTTTATATATACTGCAGACTCCCCTCATCCCATGTGATGCGCTATCTGCCTAATTATTACATGATCGTTGATGTCTCCACATCCTCGAGCCATAGGTGTCAATGGTGCATTGCAATGTATTTGCAACAAATGTGCGGAAACGCTTAACGACGTTGTTGAGTTTACACAACACGTCCTTGGTACAAACGTTCAAACACTGGAGTGACGTTTGGAACTTACAAACCGCCAGCTGGAGCCGTCGGATAGAAGCCATTCGAGCTCCCCAAAACAGCTTTGTGCAAAACGTCCACCTTTGTCATCGCGGAGGCAAACATCAAAAACTGCGGAATACCTCGTTTCAGATGCGTTATGTATACACACAACTGGGAGTCTCTGGCGAATTCATTGGGTCAAATGTACTTAGAGATCTGGGTTTCACCAGGCTTTTCTATATGTTTTCACCAGTCGTGCCACACTGATCGATCTTTTTTGTTGGGTTGATCTTCCCAGCAAGCATTTCGCAGCAAAACTTTTGCAATGTAATCTCTCCCAGTAGTAGTCATGCGGCTATAAAACTATGAGGATTGAACAATTTACATATGGCGAGCAGGATACCTCTACTCGAAGGCGGTTTGAAGCTGACAATAAATCAGCCCGCACCGGTGTTCCACTTGATACCCAACTTGAGCCCGGACGGTAACTCGTCGTTGATTATTTCTCTCAAATTCTCAGTGCACTCGTAACAGACGACACTACCAAAGACGTTACGGTTACTCGACAGCGAACTGGTTAGGCAAAATTGTCCCCTAGACAGGAATGTGGACGAGCCGTGAACAAAATATATTCCTAGGACGCACTTAGCACGGAGGATAGACGGTCGTCAGCATAAAACCCCTTGTGAATTGTTCCACACACGCTCTTCCTTGTCTGCTGTTCTCTTTAAAATTCGCATGAAAGAGTATGAGGTAACTCCAGATTGCTCTGCCACCATCAGATATCCAGTGCGTCGTTTCATGAAACCAGCTTGAGGCAATCAACCTATCATAAGTGTCTCAAGATTTGCTGCAGGCACACGAAGTTGCAGGAATATCTAACCAATATATGTTGCAACCACGTGCGGATAGAGTCTTGAACTCGGAAACACATCTGCAAGTTCGGAAGTGAGGTTCGATCCCTGTAGCAACTTGCCATGTAAAAATATTGCACGATATATTGCAGAGCAGCCTTCAGGTATCTCAAAGCTGAATCTTAGATAGTGCCGCAAATTCCATCCGTTAACAGGTTGTTCAGGCTTAACCTACACAGTGGGCTGTTCGATGTAGCCTTTACTACAATGAGACTGTACTCGAGCGGTCTGTGTTGAATGTGGCTCTTCGACACATAACGAGCGCCTCCGTAGAAGGTTCGGGCGCCTGAGAACAGGCGCTCGATTGACAGTAAAAGAAACCCCAACAGCTCCACAGATCTAAAGAATTTCCCGACCACTGTTAACCAAAAAACATTCCCAAACACCATTAAAAGGCAGTCTTCTGTTAGTAAGATTCTGCAGTGTGTACAGTATGCGTTAGTCCCCGGGCGCGTAACCGTGGTTCGAACTAAGCTGAGCCTACTAACAAGGTCCTTTGATAGGCTAGATGTCGATTAGTCGCTTCTTTAACAATGCAACGAGAGTCTGTAAATTCCGGGCCCGTTGAGCAACTGGTTTTGATTCGAAGGAAGACGGCCATAGAGAAGAGTTTCGTATTGATGAGACGCTATGATCCACGAGGATAAGCAAACAATA
>LUCH01003960.1:2021-12667 GCA_013368495.1 Paragonimus heterotremus
AGCTTTCCGTAAAATAATTATGATGAAATAAGTCAATGTGTGACCATTTGTGTATGCTTAATCTAAAAAGATGAATAAGTATATGTTAACAGCAGTCTCACGCGGATTTCACTAGAAGGTGTTCGATGCTAATGGAGAACGTCTACTCAAAGAATTTAAGGATATCAGATTGCAACCTCTGCCAGACAGTTAGCTAACCAATACGCCGATGACATTACTTCACATAACACTTCTGGTGAAAATGTGTATATCGTGTGGAATTTTCCATGTTGTGAAAATTATCTGCATTGGATGGGTTCAAAGCAATCGCAAGATAGGTTTGTCTCTTACTCTGTTCTCATTACCGCAGACAGACCGAATCCGTCACAATGAGACTGGACCTTGACGGGGTGTAACGGCTTGCGCATCTCGATGATCTATTGGGCTAAACAGGACGTTGTCGCCATCACACCGACAGTCACTCATACCAGGCAGGTCAATAGGTAGAGGTATGACAGGCTACAGTCTCTTGTTCCTCCATGTTGGGAGTTGGAAGAAGGTTAGCACCTTTTTCCGAAAAATGTACCGGTTCCGGGACACTGCTACTCACCTGTTGCCTTGGTGTGCAAGTTTTTGAGCCACAGGCTTTGGTTGAGAACCCTAGTCGTTCTCCCGTCTAAGTCTGGGCGTCATGGCAGTATCTCAGCCTACACACAACCATGAATAATCACAACACCACTAATTCCATCGACCGTCTCACAGTATAAACCGGGTCGCTCTATCTGCTACACACAGCAGGGTGAATAGGTGAAAACTTGTTACTGCTGACCCCTCCCCCACTGTCCTGTTATATTTAGCTCTCAGGCCCTCTCCATTTTTGATAATTACCCTAGGGGCCCCAAAACGGATGTTGCTAATCATAGTAACATTGAGCTGGTAAGTTCCATCTTCTGTCATTCAGCTTCAGACCTCCCTCATCTATTGCTTAGACCTGGAATGCGAATTCACATAGGTGCCTTCAACGTTCGAACGCTAGAATAGATAGATCAACAGGCTGCTCTCGCACGAACGTCAGACTGGTTGAATGTCGATGTCTGTTGTGTTTTGGAGAATAGAACCCTGGACAGTAGTCAACGTATGGAACTAACAGCACCCGCATTGGCTACCCACTACCGGTTATATGGTTCGGGTGACTCCACAGCCGTCGTTACATCTCAGGTTGGAGTAGGTGTAGTCCTCAGCACGACGGCTGCAGTCGCATTAGTAGATTGGATTTTTTAACTGTAGACTGTAGCGTCCTCTTGGCAGGTTTTGTTAAGGCCAGTTCGTGAGGCTTGGTTAGTGGGAAAAGTTAGGGAAGTAGAAACGGCTTTTGCTTCAAAGAACGCCGGAAAACTGTTTAGGCTTATCTATCCTACTGATGTATTGTCGTCTAAGATGTTGATGACGACAGGCCGAAGATTGCAGTATTTATTTGTGTGTGAAGTGCTTCTGGTCCTTGTAGTTTCGTTGGCCTCTGGATCGGAATTTCACTTTAAGTTTTGAAATCCTCATCTAACTAGTTGGGCATTATGACCAACTTATTGACCTGTGTCTAACACTTGACCGGCGATTGTGGGATCCCTTATCATCATTTGGTATTCTAGACTATTCTTGGGGCGACTTCACAGTTTTTCGATGACTTGTTTATCCTAAGATTTTGCTCTGGCTTAATCTTGTCAGAGTAAATCTACAAACAACGTTTCCATCTTATCTTTGTCAACGCTGGTTGTACGTTCGTCCGACGAACGTTGGGTGACGCACTTATAACCAACGACGCCAAATGTCAGAACCAAGTCAAGTCGCTGGAAAGCGTGGTACTATTAGCATAAACAATATAATCAGTTACAAGGAACAAACCTCAAATCGTTTGCGTTCGTGGGATAAGATACAATGGTTGGCCGCAATAGGCCGTCAAGGGTTCAAAAACCACGATAATTACAAGCACAGGCGACCGACAGGCAATGACGAACTGACGAAATGCGATCGGATCTGGCTAATGTGTGTCTAAATAGCCGGTCTTTGGACGGACCGATTGGTCGGCATCAGTTTCACGGCGGCCCATAGGAAGGCTGTATTCACAGGGGGTGGGGAGGGTGAGACGGGCAGACAACAATGGGTGTGTGGGCAGATGAGTGAGGTTCAACAATTACGAGAGGCAGGATGGAGCAGTTAGCAAAATTAGACGCGGATTGTGGGAATAACAAGAACAGGCGTGTAGTTATGCGGGGTCAAAGGGCAGAGTTCAACAAGGTCAATCGAGAGGAATTTTGACTTCCAAAAACGTCCTACACTGGTATATTTTTGTTAACAGATAACAAGTCATTTTGGTGTGTTCCAACGTTTAATTTCTCTGCTACCTACGTCATTTGAAACTCTCTGAATGCCATCTTTTGAGCGTCGTGTGCTGTCATCTTTTCAGGGTTGTCTTTGTAGGACAACAGTCGTTTGCGCTTGCACTCAATATAAGAACAGCTAACCTTCATCTATTTCCACAACCATCAACGTAAACTTATGACTTATCACGTCCAGATGAATGTGTTGATTCGCGTCATCGTGCTGATCACTCCTGTTATCTTAACGTAATGATCAGGTTCGCACTATGCATTAATCCGGAGGAGACTACTCCGACTGGAGCAGAATCTTATCAGATAACCAAAGCTGCAACAATCAAGCAAGAGCAGTTGCACTCGGTTCCAAAACTTGTACGTAACTAGACATTCTTCTTCGCCATGCACTTTTAAGTCCTGCTTATTGGAATGTCATTATGCTGATGGACAGAAATTGTTATTTCGACTCATCCATTTAGGTGAATGAAGTACTAGTCTAATTGTGTGTGTGTGTGTGTGGGTTGCTTGAGAAAGCCTGCTAAGTATGTGCAGTTCAACTCTTGCTTTTTAGTTTTTCATACAAAGCCAACCAATATTGAGCTGGACTTAAGTAAAACGCAATGAATTTTACTCAAACAAGTTCCAAGGCATGCAGAGTTCATCATCAAATCCAACATTTTCATGCCTTGTTCTATGGTTTTTGTAACTTTATTCAACCCTGTAAGGATTGATCCAGCCTCTCAACTGCTATGTTCCTCACATATAGTGTATATCACCAAGATGTGTGTATATTCCCGGTCATCAGCTGATATGCTCATATAAGACCCTTGAAAAGTTTTCCAAAACATGACGTATGAACTGTTTGGTTCTCTGATAACACAGCGTAAAGTTGGTGTTAGATTCCATGATTCTCTTGTACCTTCTTGCCATATGTATTTTTCAATGATCCTATGATAAATTCTCATTCCAACAATGTCAAATGGTGTGCCTTATGCATTGTGCAAAAATCATCGACGTTCTCAAGGTCATTTGAATGTTGACTTATGGTTAGCTTCATTCACCGAAAAGACAGAACTAATATGGATGAAGTGGTGAAAGGGGAATCGTCCGCCGAGCGAGCCAACAGGTGATATTGCTGTCAGGATTATCTTTTGAAAGTAAAAATACACGACCAGATAAAGCGCAATTATCATGCGAACCTCGTCCATCCATCACAAGGGATTAAAAAATAGTAACGAAATTCGGAAAATTTCTACTTCTTCATAATTAACCAAGGAATTTAGAATAGAGTAACTCAGTTATCTACTTCCTCTCCGAACTCCGAATTAAGAAGAAGTATTTAGGGGATAAAAATCTGTTATTATTTTTTTTGCTATCCTGGTAGAATAGGAGACTTCGTACGTCAGATTAACTTTGCCGCTAATTGTTATGCGACCTACACATATAAGGGTGTATGTTGTACTAACGACTGTCTGGGTACTTGCGTAGTGGATGAGCATTCAGGAGACCTGTTGCTACGTTATTGTCTTTCCAAGAAAAATAAAGAAATCGAGAAAAAGTGTTTCCGAGCAATGTTTACCTCGATCACTCAAGAGTTGACCTTACCAGGCCGGCATGTTCGGAAGGAACAGACTAGGTTTCAAAGGTTTCAGGTTTATCGATCACATTTTCCTATATGGCGAGTTTTAGAACTTGGGCATTTTCACAGTCGACGAGTAGTCAGTGTTTTTAAATTTACCGGCCATTTTCGATTTGGTAACGTGGTATTTTCCAATGCTATTTCTTTCTTGGAATTCCACTGAGAAGCACGTGAGCCTGTTGAGGTCGCTATTTGCTCATTTCGCCGCGAAGCCACTGTATTTGAACAACGGTCTTATTTTGAGCGGTGGTTGTCATTTGTGTCTGATTTCCCTTTTCTTGTCCAACGTTGTGATGACCGATATTGTAGAACATGCGTTTGTGGAATCCAGTGTTTTTACTGTAGAGTTTCATTCTGGTGCAGAACTAATTACCATGGTGTATGCGGATGGTTTTTTTTTATTTACCGTGCCCTTCTGCTGACTGGCCTGAATGACCTTAGTGGCTTGTATGGAATGCGTTACGCACTTCCCAAGTGCAAAGCACTTGTTCAAGACTGAAGTTTTCACTCTTATCTTTATCGCATCCAATTTGTTCTAGGTGATGGACCGTTTCACCTACTTTGATAGCACTGTCTAGTCAGCTTGTAATGTTGTTAGCAAGAAGTTAATGAGAACAATCTTCTATCTCTGTGGCATACAAAGGATGTCCGGTTGTTATGTAATGGAATTTTGTAGAATATTTATGTGTAGCCAGTTTTACTCCATGGTTCGAAAACGTGGCTAATTCGTAAGGGAACTACTGACAAGCTTGCTTTAGTCGATGTTATAATCATCTCAATGTGTGCATGACAGAAACAGTCGAGAGTCATGTCAATCATATCAATGTCAAGAGCTTGATCGATCTTCGATCAATCAAGTCGCCATAATTAGACGACTGGTCAAACAGCCATTGTCTGAGGGTCTTAGTATAGTTTATTATGGTTCGGTCTTAAGGCTTTGTTATTTGTCAGAACCCTAACACTTCTTTGAAGAAAGCGTTCTCTAACACACTTGCCTGCTGCAGTCCATAGCTGCAATAGAGCAACAGGTTGTTTGTCACCCAATCCATAAGTTACCAGATTCATACCTCGATTGTAAGTCTGACAGATTTGCACAGATTTTTCATAGGTTTCATCTTATTTTCCCAATTTAGGAAAGCCACTACGGCAGATGTCAAAAAACGTACGCGTCGATTACATGATCTATTTCGTACGTACATGCCATACGCTGACCGAGTGGGTGCCCAAGTTCGCGTACTCGTCACGGAAATCAGTCATGATGGACGCTTCTGGGTTGGACATACTAAGGCCTATGAGCAAGTAAGTGAAGGGTAGAGGTGACTTTTTCACTTGTGTTCACTTGGCTCCTAATTTGACCACACATATTAAACTTTAAATCTTACGTCTTCACGAATCGGTGAACATCAACGCGCGTACGTTTATCTAATCAAAACTGGTTTCCCTGGATTACTTGACTTGTATTTTGTATGCTGTGGAGTGATTTGTTCACTGATACAAACGTCATCAACCCCTCATTCTCCCCAGGGATGGCTTTGCCACTTCGGTTATTTATTTTCGAGGCCATTCCCACTGTAAGCAGTTTTCTCCTGCATGATTGTTGCAAATCTTCAAAAAGATACATTGGAATGACCACGAAATAGAAGTATACTTGACCGAATTCAAATTTCTCACTTTAAGATAAACAAAATGGAAACCTTTGGTCTCGAGAATTTCTCGACTGTCCCTGCTAATTGCCCTCAAGTCGAATCAAAAGAGGAGTTCAAGAAGCCACTTTGTTCCGCAATAAAATGTGTATGATAGGAAGACATACAGGGTGTTCACGGTTTGCATAGTGATCTACAAACATTCTCAAATTAAACGATTGAAAGACAGTTGCCAAAAAAACAGTAGGTAAGGTCACTATGTCATCAGTGAACATGACAGAATAAAGGTCGAACAGATGAAGAGTTAGCGAAGTTTACCTCTTGATTGTTCTGAAAACATTTTTGTTCATTTCGATTGGACAAAATTGTGTTATCGGGGAACGACGCTGTTTTGGATGAAAAATGGGGTTCTCTAACAATTACATAACGGGCCACCACCGGGGCTTCGGTGGTCACTTGGTTTTTGGACTACAGTTACATAATTACTTGCTGGCATCGTAAACACTGTTCTGTCTAGGGCATGATCAAGTAAGAATGAGCGCACCAGTGAGTTGCTGTAATCAGTCAATCATGACTTTTCCATTGGATCCCATACCATGTATCTCTTTTCTGATAACGACGTCCTCGCCCGAACCAACGTTGCTCCTCTCTCCAATGTTTTTGACCAGTTTGTAAAGTAACCTTACGGCAACTTAACGGAGTTTGTAATTTGTCTTTTTCTGCTAATGCAAAACGCCCATCAGCTAATTTGCATTCCGACTTACGCGGTCGTTTAGCGCCCTTTGACGTGTGAGTTGTTCATGGAGCTTAGAGACCAGAAGTAATCGAGTGTCATTACCTGATCACCGCGTGTTTTCTCCATCCATTGATGATCTCAGCAAATGAGACCGGATTGAGTAGCCGCTCCGGTGGCACACGGAATAAGTCGTTAAATTAACGCATACTACACGCTTTTATTGTTTAACTAATCGGTCTCGTTCCTCACGTTGTTCCTGCGATCAGATTACATAACATGGCCTGTTTGATAAGGAATACTATCATCGAACGCCTCAGGTTTGTTAGCGTCTCTATCACGAACACGCTACGTCTCCAAACCATGATCACATGCAAGCGTTGTACACCCTTCAAAGGACATCTTTTTGTCTCCATAAATAACGAAGGTTGGCGGAAGCATCATATTATTCTCGTTTAAATATCCTCAGCCATATTACAAACTGATGAGTGGAATTTCCAAACCTAACTTTCTCATTGCAATCCCATCGTTTCAGCTAACTGGATTAAACTAACTCGCTTAAACTAGCATCCGTTTTGGAAAAATGTCTTGTGACATATAACGCTGTCTGCAATTAGAAATTCATCATATTCACGGTCTGTACACACTAAAACCTGGCGTTGTTAAAGACATTATACTTAAGATGGTAACACTTTAGCACAACTTGCAAGCAGTTTGTAATGTGGCGTAGTGGTAACGTTTCACTCTTGAAGTATGTGCTTCTTCAGGCCAGATGAACTAGTTAAAAAGCTGCGATCCAATGTGATTGAAGTTAAACTTGACTAATCGATTACTCATCTGAAATATTGCTTAGCGGGTTTGATGAAGTTGGAGATTTTGACCTGTCTCTGAAGTCCTGATCTTGGTGTTATCGACTGAAGTTAACGAGCAGTAATCGTATATCCCATTGAGACGATTGAGTATCTTGATCATTGCTCGCAATCAATAGAACTTTCAGGATGGTTATTCGGTCGTGCTTAATGTGAGGTCAATGGCGCAGTGGTCGACACGGCTGCCTCGTAAAAGCGTCATCTGAGTTCTGATCATGGCCGTTGTAAAGATGTACACTATTGACGAGTTCCAACAAGGGCGAAATTCGAGTCTAATACTTCTTTTCGAAATAGGACGGCTGGATAGTCTATCTGAATGCGAAAGCTGCGTTCCAGTGGGTGATGTTTAACTTGAAATTAATGAAAGGCCTGACTACTCAACAGCGAGCCTAATTGGTTCCTCACTCGTTCGGCTGTCTGAACAGTGTTACGAGGCGTACGAAGCGATGTGTGTATGAAGCGCGTGGTTGTGGAATTTTCTCGAGAACGTCCACTTTTTATGCAGTTGCATATCCATTTCTCACTGTGAGAAAGATCACCTATCACCATCGGATTGTGTGATTTTGTAGGGGAGAAGGAAACAGCCGGTGAACATGCGCGTGGGAAGTATCAAAATGTACTGCGTCCCTTCAGAACGCTATATGTTGACCAAGTGCGACAGTTGCTCATAAACTCCGGTCTCACAGATTCCAATATCTCTGTGGAACTCCTTCGCAAGGAGACTACACTAATGAACGCCACAAGCAACCGGATGGAATATGGAATGTATGTCTAAATGAGTGGTAATCATTAGTCACCTAAACAGTGTCGCTGCTCTAAGGACTGTCCTGTAAGAAAACAGAGATCAGCTCACACCTATCCGCTTCGAAATCCCATCTGTTCTTTATGTATTTGTGAAAGTACATTGTTGTGAAGATTGCATTCACGTAAGTATGTACATATTTGTTTTGCTTTAGACCAGGCCTGGCAGTACTGTGGCTGCACTGAACTTAGTGCGGACGAAATGGTGATGATCGGAAACTCGCTTGGGACGATCAGGCATTCTTATGGTTTCGAAGTGCATAACGTTTTCAACCATCTGTGCAAGTGGACACAAGAAAGACAGAATGGTCTTGTTCGTCTGAATATCCAAAGACTTGAAACTTCATGACCACCAAGCAGTTTTTCAGTTATTTTTCCCTTGTTATTCCACAGTCGTGAAGCGTAGCCACTTAAGATTGAAGACCTAAACCATCCTCAAATCATTGACCACGAACGTATGTATTCTATCTTACGTACCGTATAACATCAGCCCAGAAAGCGCCCTGCACGAGAATTGGTTATTCAGTGAAGTGACCACGTGTTTTAATTAATCCATGATCAAAATTAATTATTTGCATGATTTAACGACCTCGGTGAGGTTTATTTTTGACTGATAATTCCATATGCTTAGAACGCCATTTGTCAGTTGATCGTGTTTTCTACTACTGTTCTTTTTTGGTTTCCCCAATAATAACTTCTGTCTTACTATCCAGGATCAGTATAGTTATATTAACTTTCAACGTTTATCTGAACTGTGGCCAAAGTCACTCAGATTTTTTCTTCACTTTTATGGTGTTTTACATGTCTTCAGGGATAGCTTCGACGCTCGTGGTGTATATCCTGTTTAACTTGGGTGATTGTGCCATTCGGTTACCTGCTTTTCATGGACGTCGATATTGCTACTACTCATTCGTAATCAGATCTACTTAGCCCGGGCGTTCCACCGCCTTTTCTAGTTCTCTTCCGCTTTCGGGGTACTTTCTAGATCTCGGTTTTGCTTTGTCCGCGCCACATCAGTCTTCATGCGTGATATCCGAGCAAGGTTCTGCTTCCAGCTGATAGCTTTGGAGCCGGCTGTTCTTTAACGGAATTTCATGCGATATGTAAGATTCTGTTTGACCTATCTCCATGCCTCTTTCACATCATATGTCCTCACCGGTTACTCCCCCCACAAACCAATCTCGTCGTGTTAATTATCCTTACAGTGGTTCGGATATCAACTTTTGAAGATGAACACTGAGCCGGCAGAATTCCAGGCTACACCTTCCCCAATTGTATTCCTGTAAATTCTATACGACACACATAAACGGGCAGACTCACGCCTGGATAGTTTAGCAGAGAAAGTGTGCGACGGGGAACACCGTTGCTTACTGATTAAATTGCATTATGGGTTCCCACTACTTACATAGACACATAACGGATCGCACACAGGCGAACATTCACCACGTTTATATTAGTGAATACTCGACTTAATGCGAACACGCAGGTTGAGGTGATGACCTCCTTATCACGGCTCCGAATATCCTCGTTTGGCCGGCTGATTTGAGTTCGTGTGATATCGTTCAAAGTTTCTTGACCTCTGATCACCCTAGACGGTTTCGGGAACTTATCACATCCTTTGAACGCAGGTCGTCCGATCATAAAGTTCCGTGAATGTCATAATTCGCCGTGAGTTTATTCGTGTAGCCTTCGGAACCACAGAATTATTCGGTTCAGCCATGCACTAAGTATGCCACCTAATCATTCGTCATAGTCGATGCTACAACCGATTAGCATAAGGTGCCAAATGGATAGATAAAGTCTTATCCTTTATCACTATCTCCAGCCAAGGTCCTCTTGTTTCCCATATCCTGTCTGTCAGGGTTGTTATGTTCAGATGGACAGGCTTAGCTTATTCGCATAGATAGACTGATAGCCCGGCTAGCCCACCTCGAGTCAGGTGAGTGATCCTAACGAATACTGGGAACAAATCGTCGAAGCTACGAAAACACGCTGTGAACAGGTATATTTCGAAGGAGCTGTTCAGTTGCGACAGAACTGGATTTCCATCACGTCGATAAACTTCATGGACAAACGTCGCTCGATCTCACCTGGTTGTGAATAAGATGGCGATCGTTGAGAACTTAAACGCAAGCCGACTAAAAGCTTACCCAAAGGCCGTGGGCACTACTTGGTCGAACAATCGAAAGAGATGGAAAAAGCCTTTTTATCTGGGAATAGCAGAAGGCTTTCTCCTTACTGTCTTCACTGCAGGTAATCCACTTGAGACTGTCAGCAGTTTCACATATTTGGGTAACACCATCTCGTCAGCATGTAATATTGCTTATAATATATCAGCGAGGGTAGCAAAAGCAAGAGTTGCCTCTGGCAAACTGCGTCATCTGTGGCGTCGAAATGACGTCCGGTTATTGCTGAAAGGAAGGATGTATAATGGTTGTATGCGTTCCATTTTGCTGTATGGTTCGAAAACGTGGCTTCTTCGCAAGAAAGATGTCAACACAATGCACAGCTTGCGATGGTTAGGTCACGTACTCCGCGTACCATCTGATCGTTTACCGTGCCGGGCATTATATGCTGAGGCCACTAACCGTTGGGTAAAACTGCGTGGTGGTC
>LUCH01003960.1:13971-33675 GCA_013368495.1 Paragonimus heterotremus
TATTTTACTGAGGCTTCTAGGTTGAAAGATTGTGTCAGTCATGCATTTTGTTAGACATACTGAACATGAAACACCAGCGCAGGCTACTTTTGTTAGTTAATCAGTTGTCTGCCTATCTGGGTGTAAATTTGTCAGTCCCTAAACTGAAAAATCTCTCACCGTTTGCATCCCCTATTTTTTCTCACCAACCTGACATTTCTTCTCACCATCTTATCCACGCTGTTTTGTTTTATTGAATTAATTTCAAGTTGAACACCACCTACATCTGATCGCAGCTGTCGCATTCCCATAAACTTTCCAGTGGGCCCCTTTCGAAAAGAAGCACTAGACTCGGGTTTCGCTCTCGTTAGAGCTCGTCATTAATCGTTTATGGCGCATGTAGCCCTTCATAACC
Source organism: Paragonimus heterotremus (assembly GCA_013368495.1). Taxonomy (NCBI): domain Eukaryota; kingdom Metazoa; phylum Platyhelminthes; class Trematoda; order Plagiorchiida; family Troglotrematidae; genus Paragonimus; species Paragonimus heterotremus. The sequence continues at coordinate 14,366 of LUCH01003960.1, forward strand.
TGACCTACTCGCTTGGCAGTACACTTGCCTTTGCTGGTCTCGTTGGGAAACCAATGATTTTCCTGGACGAGTCTGTTGTCGTGAACGATTGAGTTTTGCCTATTGTAGTTATTGATGCTTTTTCTCTAGTAGTACCGTAGAAATATTTTGGTCCAATCTTGGTTTCCATTTGGTGATTCCTTTTCGGACTACGCATAACTCAACGATCAGACGTGGATCGTTACACTGGGTTTTTTTCAAAACTCTTGCTGACACAGTCAGCCCATGTAACTCGGGACAACCGATGAACATAGCAGTGGTGAGTGTAAATAGTTGCAAGTGTTCCAAATATGTAGGTCGTAACGCAAAAACGTGTTAAAACAGGTGTTATGTGATCAATCATCAGTAGGTCTTCGATGAAACACCGTAAGACGTTTGCCATTCTGAGTTACGTGCATATTGGATATCACTGGCAGGTTAGACGAAGGTACTCATGATAACTGGGTTCGAAATTACTACTGTATGACCAGTAGTTGTCGTTACACCGTGGGTAACAAAGGCTTGTGTTGCTATGGGGAATGAATTAGTTTGTCTGTTCAAAGTGAATGACGTGTTGAGCTTCCTACAGAGTAGGTAGATTATTCAGTATGATGTAGGAGTCTTCCGCTAGGATTTTCTTCTCATCTGTCCGTTATCTATCATTTGTGCCTTTTATTAGCGATAGATCAGTGTTTCTTGGTTCCTTGTTCGTAGTTACCGAAATTTTCATGCTTGTTATTCCTCGCACCCACACTTATTCTTTCTAGGTCCTTGTTCCCAAACTCCCGGATCTGATGGGTCACATCGTTCTAGTTCGCATTACTGAGTGCGACAAGTTTTTCATGCGCTCCGAATTGATTGATCCCGGACCGTTTGATTCATTAGTTTTCAGTTCTCCGTGTGACTCTGCGTCATCGCCCGTGCTACCTTCCCTGCCTGAGCTGACGCGATCAGCAAAGCCACAGCTGGCTCAGGCAAAACAACCTAACACACGCAATCCTAGCAAATCGCCTGGCCCGAATTGGGTAAGTTGCTTATGAAACTAGAACCCCTTTGCTTATCGTCATCATACGAACTGCACGACAACAACTTGTTCAACAGCCTAGTTCATCGGTTGACCACGCCTTATCGTACACGAATCTGCACACAGCATCGGATTCTCTTCATGAAATTATCACTGTCCTCATGGTCTTCTTAATTCAGGCTTCCGCAGTCATTCGAATGGATGCCAAACCTGCGAAAGCTTAAATTAGCCCCGTATTTAAAATAATGAGGTCAAACGGAATGTGATAGAAACAATTAATCGTTCTGTTTTATTTTAATAATATGCTTCACTTCCTTATCGACACGTTTGTAAGGTTATCACATCGTAAACATTGCAGTTAATGGCGACTGGTCTGTGACTATCAAACTTGCGTGAACTAGCCTGATTTAGTCATGTTGTTTTGCTCAGCCAGATCTCCAACCTCACAGCACGTGCGGGTTCATTAGTTGTTCCCTTCTCCTTTAGTAAGCCACAAATTTAAACGAGTTGCCAGTGTGAACCTATGTTTTTTATGATGGAACAGAAATTTAGTTGATAGGAAGATGAACGTTTTCGAAGAACTTTCGGAATGACGTGCTCTGTAGCCAGATTGTTTGGTACACATCACAACACTATCCAAACCGTCGAACTAGCAAGGGATCGGTGAAACAACAAACTAATAATGGCCTTTTTTCTATAAAAAGAAAAAGAATGCCGTTTTAGGATCGTTTGGGATGCCAGTTTACCGATCAGGGTGCATGTTTGCGTGCGTGTGAGGATGTTGAATTGTAAGAAAGTGACTGTGGTTTTGTGGGATATTGAATGGAGATGTTAGTGTTGGCTTTATAAACGAATCATTCAGAGACTGATACTGTTGGTACAACGTTTCATGACTGCCAGTATGTGTTTAATTAGGCGACAGAACTTGTTAATAATTTTCATAGATGTACGCGGATGGACAAAAATTTGGGCAGGATGGCTTGTGTCGTTCAGGTTGCACGACATTTTTCTTGTTCAGTCCCAGTAACTTTCGCGTACATATGCTGGCGGAATACCCACTAGTTCAGCTTAACTGAAGAAATGTGTTGTTTGCTTATGCAAGATGAATACGGTTCATTCATCCAGCTGTCAATTCCGACTGGACTTTCATTAGTTCGTCTAACCTAACGCAATCCCATCGGGTTCGAAGTGTTAACGAACAAAACGGACAACATTTTTAGATTACCTAGAGTGCGGGATGGTCATGTTCTCTTTTCTGGGAAGTGTCCCTGCAGGTGATTCAGTGACAGTACAAGAAGTATCACAGTATTATAAGACAATGTTGATTTGGTAAGTTTATGGATTGCCGTTTGTTCTAGCTATAAGTACTTCGTATATCAAAATATGTACTAACGCAATTGTCAGGACGGTCCGGCTGTTTGGGGCAGTCTTGTGCACTGGTGTTCACGTCGTCCAACAATATTGACTATTTACCTCGGCTCACTTGACGGCCTGATCGTACCCCCATAAGACCCTTTTGGGATCACATTAACTTTGTGGTTTTGGACATTGTTACATTTGAGGTTGATGCATCCGAAGGCATGACAGCAGATAAATCAAGAACATCACGGAGTTTTTCAACAACGTGCAGCGGAGCATCAACACAGTGATCTTTAATATAAACAGACCAGCTCAGTGTTGTTTTGTTTCAGATGAAAAACACTAATCTGTTTCGAGCAAGTTGATGCTGACTGCGTTGTAATTTTTTTCGTCCATCGGTGCTCGTGACTTGATGTTCAACTGGCCAAGGTCATGAGAGTCATGCAGGCTTATGTTGAAATTGCTTAGTCGATTACTCATTGGTATCCAGTAATAATGATGCCTAGTATGGATGCACGCACACCAATATCGAAGGCCAAGTACAAACCACCTTGTTCGTTTTCGGGTCAAACTTATAAGAGCAGTTTGTGCCGTTCGTGTTTTTCAAAGATGCCTATCCATTTGGTGAAAGTGTTAACTTAATTTGTCCCAGAATGAACAGATGTGGTTTTTACTCGCATTTTGTCATTAGATATCCACAGATTTTCGTCACTAGTTCCTGTTTTTTGTTCATTACCAGCTTACTCCCTGAAAGCGCATGATTGATACGTTAGTAGACTGTGCTGCAGTAATATATGACCAATGGACAGTTGTTACGTCACGACTTCAATCGAAATTGCCCGAAGAATGTTACAGAAACAAAACTTACACGGGACCAATGGATTTTCAAAATTGCAAGCGAGATGTGAGTGACATACTCACGGGTGAAACAGTTGGCTCAGAAAGCCACTTTCGGCAGTTCTTCCACACAGGTCAACTGTCATACTAACTCTAGTTAACCCGGTGCATTCCATTGCTTACATAGACTCGAGGCATCATTTGGGTAGTAATCACGTTTTACATCACTCATGTTATTAGCATTCAGTCATGCAAACGGATGCCTCAGTCGTCAGTATATGTGCTGATGGCTGACCATTGATTATAAGTAAAGTGAATTTGTTGTGGTGAGCTATGCAAATGTGGACGTCACATGTACTCAGGTCGTGAGTCTCTAAGGCATAGATATGCATTAATGACAAGCTCTATTGAGACCGAAACTCGAGTCTAGTGCTTCTCTTCGAAAGGAGACGACTCGAAAGTCTATGGAAATGCGACAGCTGCGATCACTTGTGGGTGTGTGCAACATGGAATTAACCAAGTCCTCGACTACTCATCAGCATCGACAGAGATTAAAGAGATTTGAAAATAAAAGTCACACCGTTTGCATAGCGAGATTGCTGCACGCATATTGTTAGAAATAGGCATCTGAGACAGACAACAGTTTGAAAGAATTGATTGATCCTTAGAACTATGACATCAAATTCGCTTACATCCGGATGCATACCACACAACTCATGTCAGTTCTGAGTTTCTCTATACACAATGTGATCACACTTAACTACCGGTGATCTAAAATCCGGGGAATAATAAACATTTTACTGTTTCATTCCTTTTGGATGGAATGTTAAATTGGGCTATGATTGGTTAGACTATGTTTGAGGTAATAGCAAATGGAGTCGTGTTATTTCCACTACCCATTGTTTACCTTGCACATCACGATAAAACGTCAGAAGTCTGGAGAACAAGAAATAAGCCATAAGTTAAGGCGTGCATTCACCCCCAAGTTCAGGCAACGAGATCCTCGTGTATGTATGAGAAGCGAACAGAACAGAAGTGTCACGGAAACTGAGCAAAACGGTGCCTTTCAATCCTATTTGTTGTTTTGGTCAATCTGCAGAAGCATGAGGTCAAAAACAGTGAAGTGACAAACGAAATTATCTTCCTTCTATGGTAAGGCGTATTCCTTAAGTGCAAACTCTATCGAAGACATTTGTGACTATTTTAGTCATAAGATATAAACGAGAGCTACTACTAACATCAGTATTCTCGTCGGAACCTTGAAAATGGCTTTGAGTAGTATTCTTTTCATTACCCCATAAATTAACTCTCACAGTGACGGGTAGCGTTTGTACTGTAATCCAAGTACGATGGGGCAACACATGGTACCGAAAAAATACCCGTTTTTTCTGTTAAACCTGAGTTTTGGGTTGAGGCTGTTTTGGTCCTGTGTGCCTAGTAAATCTGGCGAAAGATATTTTCCGATGGTTCCGTCGTTCGATTGGTTACTTTTCCAACTCTTTATTTAGATCGCAATTTAGTCGAGTTTAAACTTTTTTCAGAATAAAAGCATTAGCTATCGTTGGTCTCACTAATCTGTATGATAATACGTGATTCACTTTCAGTTCTATCACCTCATGAGTTACCCAAGATAGATTAAAAGTAGTCGTTTGGAATGAAATCTTGACAATCGAGCGTTTAACTTTCAAACTGCTGGATATTTATGATTGTATACCACACTAGATTGTGTATGGGCTATATTTTGCTTAAACCCGATCGAAAACAACCAAAGTTGCCTAGCTCGAACCCGCGACTGTGCGATCGCACTATGAACGAGCTACTACTACCTTTGTCGATCACTCATCACATCAGCTGGATAGCAGGCAGTGTGTGTGTGTGTGTAAACACAGAAAGATCAAACACAAAGTTTCACTGTTGTAGTTAGTAAATACAAGTTGTTTCCGCTCTAAAGTTAATTCTAACAGTGTAATTTTTGACCGTACAACTGTCGGGGTGGATCGGCTACGTAACGGTATAATGTATGTCGGTGTTCGCACGTCTTCTCTATGCACTCTGTATGAATGTCCAAGATGATCAGATAATGACTGATCACTTTGGATGAATCAACCCAGTGTCGAGATTAGGTGTAAAACCTTTACTTTTCAACAACAACACCTGTCGACATGCAACTTAAATCATTGATGCAATGTCTCATGAGTAGCTCGAGGACCGTGCGAGGAAACACCCGAATGCGCTCAAATGCGTCCGGCTACCCCGATGACGTAATGACAGAGTTGGTGTCGTTCAGTTGGATAAATAAAACACGCGCGTGATCACGAAATGCTTGCGGAGCTAAATACATAGCCGTCTGGGTCTGTTTGAACGGAAGCTAAAACCTAGTTAAAATCAAACGAACAAAACAGCAGTGTTGCTTCTAGTCGACCATTATCCAATATCATACCAATAGATTGTCGTCCGTGCTGGATGCAAGGTGTTCACTAGTCGATGACATCCTACGACCAACCAGACTATTATGCGGATCGAAAAGAGGAATGAATCGTTTAAAACTTAAGGAACTCTTTTTTCATGTTGAATTCTAAACGATTGGCAGTGGACTGTTAAACTCTGGGAATTGCGACGATTATTTTATTGTCTACTATGTATGAAAGTCATCACTGACAACAGTCTCCGAAAGACAAGCCGGGTGGTATAACATTATGGTAGGACCAAATATGGAGTTGGCATCATCGATGGTATTTTAAGAATATAACTTCATCGCTCTGCATCAGAAGGATACCGCAACTGTAAACACAAATATGTTATCGAGGGGCTACCCGTGGTCGCAATTTTCGGAAAATTTTGTGTTCCATCTAGCGTCCTAATTGTGCAGCGGAACATAATCTCAGTAGTACGCCGCAAATAAACTTTCCATTCATAATGGATAGTCAGAAAAAGTCTGACTATCTGTTAAAATTTCATATGTAAAAGTTTGCAAAGATCGTGCTGCTCTCAAAATTCACGAAACGCCCCTATGATATAGTTTCTTCAGCGTGATCACATAATCTTACTGACCGCGTCATTCATTTTGTCTGCGAAATATATGGCTTTTTTTAACCAAATGACCTGTATAAGCTCACCTGCGTACCGTTACTCAACGCTACGCCGTAATGTACACATTCCTCATTCAGCGTTTCATAACCCAAGCAATACAATGTTATTTCCGTCATCTACACGTGCAATAGAACTATCCATCTGTTTGCCCATAGCATCATCCAGAAATGCTATTGGAGAGTTTTTAGGTCAAATTAATTCTGCCGCAAATCGGTCGATTCATTACAGTTTGCATTGCTATTCCACTTTGAACAGTCGATAGTTTGCATTGAGTACGCGGTGAACGGCACAACTAACTCGCAAACGAGTTAGTACTCACAAATGTCTTCCACCTTGGAAACCTGTTTTTCTTTAGTTTTTGTCCGTTACGTAGGTGTCCTTTTTGTTCTTGTTGTTGATACGTTATAAGGAATATAGCAGCCTGTTAACAATATGATGCAGACCCTGCGTTTGATTTCTCTACAGGATATTGCTGAAGACGTTTGAACAAAGGTGGTGTTTTGTTTGATAACTCATTTGTAGGAACTATTGTGGGGGATGAAACCCTCAGCTATGTGACTGTCGGTTTCTGTTTGATTTCCCTGTACTACTTCATCTTCCGTCTTCTCCAAATAGGTACTTCGATTTGGAGCGATTCTACTTTTGGTCTATTTTGCGCTCAAACTGTGCGAATCACGTGGTTTTTTCAGCTGGGCACTGTCCACATAGTCTGGTGACCTGTAGACATTAGACCAACTTGGTCTCCTTGTGTGAATCGGATTCCTGCTTTCTTGGTTATCTATTTTTCATAATTTTTGTGAAACAAGACACTTGGCGATCACAGAATCTGTTTGTTTTTTGACAAATCTTTTTCAACGGTTTATTGAGCAGCACACTCGTAGATAAAAAGCGAGTAACACGATCGTGTCATATGACAGACCGGAATTCAATAACATCATTGTTTGTCGATAGGTAAATTACTCATTGATTGTTGCCTTTGCAGGACCATGATGCAGTCAGCCTAATCAACGTGTGGCTTACCTGACCGTCCATCGTGCACTCGACCAATTGCTGGAAAGTGACTACACAGTTAGACTGCATCTATCCCGTTTAAATTCATCGGATATCACAAAGCTGACGTTAAAATCAGTGTCGGTCACATAGTTTTTTCACGTGATAAATAATAATATTCGGTCATGAATACTGTCTACTCAACTAGGGTGTGAACTAGAAAACTGTAAATTCTGCGATCAAATTCGCCATTGAAAATCCTATGGGCGACTCTAACGGTCCGTTCCAGTCCAACTGCACTACCATTGCTCATTTCATCGTTAAGTGTTGAGAAGCTAGCTGTAGCTTTTCTACTACGTCTATTTTTATATGATCGCACGGACGTCATAGACGCGTGCAGATACACGCTTTGATCACATCTCTATCTCCATGACGATGTAGTCCAGTATTGTCCAGTTCATTGCACCAGAGGTACTCTGGGGACATCTAATGCTATGACGATCGAAGAGAGGAAAGAACTACTTCAACGCACGGTTGAGACGACTGGTAGATCAACTTGTTGGGAGTTTCCAGTGACCAACGTAGTCACATTGTATCAAGTTTACGGTTACCACTAGTAGTACACAAGAATTTATTTCCCGAAGGAACATTCAGGAGGAAATGAGGTAATCAGGATTAATTGTACCTTTGAATATCAAGGGAAAGAGTAGTAAAACAACAAAAACAGAACTGGTAAAAGGGAGGCATAAAAATTTAATAAGAGAACAAAAGTAAGTCTGTGAAATCACTGTCGAAAAATGGCCACTTTCCGAAACGAAAGTGAGTAGCGACAATTGTGGCCCTAACCAATCTCAAGTTTACTGTGTTTCCATGGTTAAGTTTATAGATCAGAAACAACAGTAAAATGAAGAAATACAATTGATCTCCAAATTTCGCTTGTTTTAACGTGTAACGCACTTGAACTATGTTTTACTCGGGTTCTCGTTATAATAATGTCAGATGCTACGTCAGAGTACCATCTGGAAAGGTCACTGCCTGGCTGTATCCTTCCGCGAATCATTGGTTAGCCTGGTATCTATGACTTCGTTGAAAGCAATCCGTTTATCCTCATAATCTTACCAAACTCGGACTGTTAGACAGACAAACCTAAAAGAAATCATTTTCAGGTCCGGGAAAGGAACCGATCAGCGGTCATTGAGTTTCTTCTTAAGCATGGTGATAAATCTCAGTGGATACCCATTATCTCGCAACGTCGTTGTAAGCAATCGGAGTTCACTAGCTAAACATTCTGATGAACAAATGCGTCTGGCACGCGTAAACAGTGTTCTGACCAATGTCCGTTTGTTCTTCATTGGTGTAAAGTTTGTGAATTAAGTGTACTGACCAGTCCTGATGGGCTTTCGATACACATTTCTTCTCATTGATCCATCATCTTCGGGGCCGATGAGGGTGTCTGAAAATGGTAGGCATGTTCTTTTCCAGCTCACAGGTGACTGTCAGATTAGCATGACACGTTGAACAGGTTTACCAGCTCATCGATCCTATGCGAAGATTGCGCAAACATGAGAATGTCACCTACATAACATTTGTACAACGGCAGCGACGAAATGTCTTGAGCCATTCGACTTTCTACCATCAACATGAAAAAATCCGCTAGCATTGGTCCTAATGGACTCCCCATGGCGATCCCATCTATTTGTCGATAAGGCTCACTCTGAAAACTGAAACTGATATTCTCCTTGCACAGTAATAGAGACAGTTTAAGCATAGTCGTGGAAAGTTTTATATCAAAACCTTCAGTCTCGATCAGATTGTATATAAATTCAATCGCCTCGTGCAATGGGACATTCGTGAACAATGATTGAACGTCTATGGAACACATGACTTTATTTGCTAGGTTGACTTTGTTGAAATCTTCAATTAAATCAAATGAGTCTTTAAGGGTACATCTTTCAAATTTCCGCTTTAATGGCGTCAGAGCCTGTAGCAACTATCGAGCCAGTTTGTGTTGTGGAGCATTGCTCACAGGTAGAATCTGTCTGAATGGCACACCCGGTTTATGTTTTCGGTAAGCCATACAGTTGCAGTTTTGATAAACCACTGGGTTCTAGAGATTTAAAAGTACCTGTGTCAATTATTCGACGAAGCAACAACAAATCGAGTTATTCGGCCTTCCATATCAGTCACCTTTTCCACTTTGTCGATGCGTTGGAATTTGCTTTCGTCGTTCAGTTTGGACAACATTTTTCGAGTATACTCTACTTTATCCGTAACTACGACACTGGAAGATTTATCTGGCTTCAGCACGACAACGTTATTAGTTGTCAGATCTTTTAGAGATTCAAGATGACGAGTTGTGAGAGCACATTTATCTCTTGATGGTGTCATAATGAACTCATAGGCAATGTCGGTCAGCTTTCTTTTAAACCAGTTATGATTGTTCAAACTAGTGGTATGCAAATCTGATAACTGATCAGAAAGATTCTCGAACTGGGCCTCTATTGATATGCAGTGTAACTTATTTGAATGAACTTTGTAATCAAATCCTGACGGTAAAGCAACCTGCCCATTCCATAATCTTCAGGAACTTGTCTATCAATGAACGACTTGGGACGTGGAGTGTTTTGTAGGTAAAACGGGTCCATGAAGTGTTTGTATTTCATCGGGAATTGACCTAATCCTTCCACTCTCTCTAGATAGAGGATTTTCTTGTACCTCAAAATCTACCAGCAGTCCTTCTCTGAAAATTCCCAGTAAGTGCCACAATTTTTTTATACAAGGACAACAGTGGGAAGGACCTCAAAGCGGAAGAGTCCAAAAATTCTTCCGGGCTTTTTCCAGGAAGAGCTGCACAATGTATTGCCAAGAAAGTTGCTCGTCACTAGGATCCCCAGAACTCGTTTGCATCCTGATGGGATCAGTTTACTGCCGCCAAGGAGATAACAAGCACAATCTTGGTGGCGAATGTGCATGACTGCATCCGTTGACAATGAAAGGCAAGCTATTTTCTACGGGTCGCTGGTTTGGACAATACAAGTCGCTCTGCAAGATTTCCGCACGCTACAGCTTGCCACGGTTTTGTGTCGTCGGCGTGAAGCAGTACCGCTGATTTGGTATTGCTGGGCAGTTCAGAGACAAATTGATAGGCACGAGTTCTAAGATGAATGCCTGGAGAGCGTCACTGTTGACGAGGCACTACTCTGATAATTGTCAATTCACTTTGATGTTGAAAGTACGTTCAGTTGGATCATCTCAATCCGCCTAAGTAGGCCCTTTGGAGGCTGCAGTTGTGGAGTTTCTGTAGAAAGATCGAGTTACCAATTCTATCAAACGCTTTGGAAAACCAAAATAGGCCACATCAGTCGCCAGTCATGCGTCGGCTACCTTCGTCCAAAAGTAACACTTTTCTAGTCTCGTATATTGACGGAACCGTGAGGATTTGTTATTTCCCACGATAAGTCCTCACTGTGGCGACCCTATTTATTTATCACTGACTACGTTCGGTTACCGTTTATTTTCACTTTTGTGTGCACTCAAACATTTGTTTGAACGAGTAGGTATACAGAAAATTACCGGAGGCACACACAGTGACCCAGTGTAGCGACCGTTTATTCTTTACTTGATCGTTGCGTTATTTTCAACCAGCCGTCACGGTTTGCTTGACTATGCCGATGACCAAAGAGCGGGACTTAAAATTCACAAAATCTATTCAAGGGACAAGAGTATATTTAGGCTTATTGTTCTTCCATTAAAAAAGCTGACAAAGTGAAGACAAAAATACATGGGAGGATGAAAAATAGAGAACCGGAGAGGAAAACGATGGATCACCAGAAATCACTAGTATCACAGTTCGGAACAGAAAAACACTGGACACAACTTGCCTGCCATATTATCCATTGTTTACCACACTTATTCGTCAAGCCTTTGCAACCGTTTCACTTCGGCTAGGTGTCCATGGTTGTACGAGACCACTGGTAAAGCACAGGTTAAAAATCGCAGCAAACCATGCAAGTGCAGCTGAAACGCTGAAAACGATCATCCACTGTGACACGCTGGACTGAAATGTGAGATCGAGACCACCAAAGTGTTACAGAAGTTACATCGTTTTATTTTATCTAGGTCGTATACATAATGTAGTGTACGTATACTAAATTCAAGATCAGATCACCGCAGAATAAAAGGAGACCTAGATCGGCGTGGAAAAAACACTAATAATGTCAGTCCTACTGCATAATCGTCTAGTTTTTGCAACCGACAAAACTAGTTCATCCGGTTATTTTCAACCAAATTTTTAGGAACCGAAAGGAGCGTTGTCGTTTTTCAAATTACAAAGCGTTAATCGCTTGCTTCGACGTAAACCACACTAATGATTAATTGTGGGTGTTTGTGACCAGTTTAAATATTTCCTTTCTTCAATCATATTTCATGAAAAGCGCCTGACAGTGGTCTGTACAATGCTCCGTTGGTCCTTCATCTGTAACAACGAGCATGTCAACTCATCTGGAATGTCGTCAGTAAGGTCGCCGGGAGGCACCCAAATAGCTTCTGTCAAGTTCTTGTTAGAACTCAGCAGTGGCGTACATCCTCACCACAAGCGATGCTTGAGCTCCAGTGTTAGTTCTTATACGGTAAATATTTTGATCATCATGCCATGGAACTGATTATATTAAGTACTATCGAATTAACCTATATTACTGCCTAATCAAATTTGTCTACAAGTGATGCCTCAGAAAACAGTACATTTTTCGGCATATTTGCGAAATTCTCTGAATTCAGCTGGACTGGGAGGTATTGATCACGGAGACCTCGATTAAAGCCAGCTGATCAGTTACTGTGTCTACTTTCAAGGTTGTCGGACAACCTGAACATTACTATCAAGTAGTTATGTATGGTCGTCTGAATATGCTAATTAAGTTTTGTCTAGTTTGAGGACACCGGCAGAATAGACAGCACTGCTGTCTCATGCGGCTGTGTACCAGAGTCTAAGTCATTTCTCTGGAGAGGTATGCACTACCAACGAGCAGGTGCAAGACTCGAATTGGGCGCTTTTTAAATGTGCCTGGCTGGAACACCCATCTGAACGCGAAGACAGTGACCAAATGCACGTTATGTTCAACGTACACACTAGATCCATCAAGAAGGATATTTCGGCGATTTGTCAACTCAATATGTTCACATATTTTACTGAGGCTTCTAGGTTGAAAGATTGTGTTAGTCACGCGTTATCTTAGACAGACAGTGTATCTCTGATTGTGTGACAGGTATCTATGTTTTGCTGGTTGCCTAATCAGTAAACAACACAATTCCTCTCTCATATAGATTGAACATCACACACAATTGATCGCAGCTGTCGCATCCCCATAGACATTCCAGTCGGCCCCTTTCGAAAAGCAGAAGCACTAGACTCGAGTTTCGCTATGGTCTAGTGCTTGTTTTCGAAAGGGGCCGACTGGAAAGTCTATGGGGATGCGACAGCTGCGATCAATTGTAGGTGATATTCCGCTTGAAATTAACCAAATCCCCGATTACTCATCAGTAATTTAGAAATTTGTCGAATTAAGCAATGGAATAAGCAGACTATGCCATGTCAGGATTGCGGGAAAAAATACAATACAGGACGTCAGAGCGAATACCGTGTTATAGCAAAAGGTGTCCAGGCTACACTTTGTGATTTCCCCCTACCCAAGGGTCGGTGGTTGGGTCACAGTTGTTGCTAGTGCTTGCAACATGTATAGGTTCTCTAGAAAAATGAGGTATTGGGACTGCTGCTGGAGCTCTGAAAGCATCTTTTGCCTATAATCGGAAACTGAAAGTTAGTTTTTCGAAGGCCCCCTTTGGCATAGAGGGCGATGAAGGCTTGCTCTTTTGGAAGAAGTTCTCTGTTGAGACAGTCACCTATCACATTCAAAATAAAAAGGCATCTGAAAGCTATGAGTACACTGTTTATATTTCAAATGGAATTGTTGCCCTTATTAACTTCCGCATGCTTGGCTATAAAACAAGAGGTTCTGCCAGACGGCGATTGGATCAATGCTAACTATGACGTTGCAATCGCCATCGCAACTGTCGGGAATATGTTGGATGCTACTAAAATGAGAACATGTGGATCTCTAATCATTGCAACCAAAGTTAACTACTATCAGATCAACCATCACACTGGTAGATCGATGACTGAGGCTTCTGGCTACACGACTAAAGCAATCGACAAGTTACTATCTGACAGCAATTTGTCTAAGGAGGAACAAGTTTCTCTTGGCCATTTGGCATCGACAAAGGCTATTTTACACGCATGCATGGGTGACCGAGAATCGGAACATCCGATTGACAAAGTCCACACCATTGGTATGGACAAGATCAGTCCCGCAGCAGATGCCCTTATCCGTTCAGTCGGAGTACCAGCTGGCTGAGCAAAGACAGGCATTGCGTATGCTATTGCTAATAGGGTTATCAGCTCTGTCATGGCTAACATGTTTCCCAGTGCAACTGCTCTTGAAGACCCTCGGTGACAATATATGGCTACCCTCAAGGACCCTTTTTATTACCACATTGGAGCTTCATACCTACTCGGCTATGATGTACCTCGTGGTGAAGATCTTGCGTCTAATACTCTTGGTTGCCTAATATATTGGATCAAAGTTGCATGTCCGACAAGCATGTGTTACGGAGTCCTCATATTAAACTTGCTGTTGGCTCTGGTACTCGCGAGAGAGACTATGACGACTTTGATGAGAGCTGGGCAAAGCAATGTGACTATGCTTAGAGAAGGAAGGTGCAAAGTTTGAACGAAGCTGTCCGATCTCACCTCGACAAGCTAACTGGTGAAGAAGTTATTGGCAAGCAACCAGGATCTGAAAGAGCAAAAGATGTGTTTTGCCTCTTGCGAGTTTAGTCGCCTTCATGTGCGTGCATTACGCGCCTGAGTTGGCTCAGTTGATGCGTACGTGTGTGCGTGCATGTGACCTTGCCTCTCGCAGTGTTGAGGGGATAAGGCGTCACTGTCTCTCGGGTGAATGAAGGTGAATTACGTTAAGCGGAGCCTGCCTGTGTGTGCAGAGTGGACAGGGCATGTTGAGTCACACGCTGGTTTGTGGAGCGCGTGATGTGTCTGCGACCTTGTGAATAGGCCAGGGATACATGAGTGAGTGAGACAGATCATTTGGTATTCTGACCGGATGTGGGGCAAATGCATGGCTGGGATCGAGCCATCGGATTTAGCGCGAGTTGCTGAACCGTTACAAGAATACTTATTCCTATAGGTGCGCAACGAAGCGCACACAGTTGAGATGATACTATAAGATATCAGCAACCAGACGTACACCCAGTTTTCTTTATCTACTAATCCATTTATATCGATGTGTACTCACCGAAAGCTCAGATTCTTCAATAATGCGATATATGTTCCCTACCAAACGGCTTGTTTTTTATTTCAAAATTGAGCACCATCCGCACTTGATCAGAACCTTCGGCTAGCCCACTTCGATAGAAAGCAATAGACTCGAGTTTCGCTCTTATTAGAACTCCTCAGTAGTGTATAGTTTTCTCCGGATCGGAGTTTGCACTCTGATCCTCGTGCTTGTGAGACTGGCGTGTTAACCACAACGCCAGCAACCTGACAATAAGCATAATCGAATCATCAAATCCAATCAATAACCTCATGATCAGGCCGTCTCAGTTAGTCTTCATTGAATCAAGTGCACGTGTTTTTTTTATCGATCATCAACAACTACGCTCAATGGGTCTGCATCCTGATACATCCGTAATAGTGTTAAGGCCAAGCTCCTGCGCGGCCCTACGACAGACTTTGGTTCTGACTAACGAGATGTCAGTCATTTCTCATTAATGCGTTAGTGACTTTGTTTTTCATTGCTTCGACTGATCATTTGGTTACAAGCAACTGAACGCGCCTGCTTCCGAACGTTGTAAACACTGACTACTACTACGTGATACATGTCTCCGATCTTTACCGCAGTGAGTGCAGCCAGAGGTTTCGAAATAAGTGTACATGCACGGTTACTGGTTAAAACTGCTTGTGCAGTCGGTACGGGACAAAACACGGTGAAACCAACTACAGTACGTAATCCGGTGGACGGTTTGACAACTCAGGGTCACAAGACTTCAGGAAACTGGCTTGAATTAATGTTCAGACCTGTCTACCTGCAAATAAGTTGTGTTCACAGAGTATTTTTAGGACTTTCTGTAGGAGGAATGAGCGGGAGGACGGTTTTCGCGAAAGCTAAACCCAATAAAACGAGTAGCTTCTCCGCGAGTATATATAAACCCTAATCCTTTAAAAATTTTGTTTGTTCAGCAAAGTAGACGCTCTCGTTTGAGTCTGAATCTTGATTAGAGGTTAGCAACGTGTTTGTTAACGCGCATGAAATGACACGACAAATGTTCAGTCAGCTGAAGGATGACTAGACAGCTAACAATCTTGATATTTTCGTCAAGTTTGGTGACAAAGCTATTGACTTCATTTTGGTGCCTAACTTTTCTGAGTACCAAAGCCCTTTAACTCCATGGTAGTCCAGAACAATTAGGAAAAAACGTGTACGGTAAAGCTTAATGCTTTGATGCAAACTGCATGTTCGCATCTACCCGTTTTTGCTAGGATGACCGGTTGACCAACTGGGTAACTATCAATATCTAAACCAACGAAATAGTTGGCGGATTTAGACTGCACAGACCAGCCTCAATTCAAATTATTCAATCATTTAAACGATATCTAATGGACAGAGGCGTTAACAGCTTAAGCTCTGTTGCCGTCTTTTCAGTGATACACTTAAAATCGAAGTGACACCCGATAACTCACATAATTCCAGAAATTCGAGTTTAAGTTTCCCGAGGTCACGCTCTCAACAAATGACTCAATCTGGCGGTGTGGGCTGCAATACAGATGCTAGTGCACCTGTTAGTTGAGATGACTGTTTGGAGGTGGGGTAGTTCAATAATCTAGCAAACAATTCCTCGAAGATTGCTGAAATATTGGGTACCGTAGATGTATTAAGTACAACGTAGATATTACCTAGCAGCAGTTCAGTGATGAAGCCCGGTTATAAAAGTAACCGACCGCGGGTTAGATTATGGTTGCTGCAAGTATTCTAGCTGTTTGAATAATCTGATAGCAATATCCAACGCTAACATGTGTACGTCACGCAGAAGCAGTGGGTCTAGCAAGAATTGAAAACTTAACTCAGTCTTTAGTTGTCCTTTGAATCGTCAAGCAAATTTATCTACTAGTGAGGATGAATGCGGGGACGACAATTTTCACCAGATAGTGATCAGCGAGAAAATATTAGCCACATGCGCGTAAGCAACGATGCGCATGAGCAAGTAACCAATTAGCAGGAAAATACATATCAATGAGCATAGGTAATAAATAAAAACTATCATGAATTATGACACGTAGTACGTGTTTGTTACTACTCACGTTTACGTGGCTTCTCAGATACAGGTTACCATATATTGTATGGAGGATGGCGCGTTCACGAAGCAATTCGTGTAACGCCCCGGGTTCCAAAAACAGAAGAACCACGAGGAACACGTGTGTCAGAGGGAAGTAAAGTATCTCATATAGGACCATGGTGATATGTTAAAGGTAAGACGGGAAAGGGTCCGGGTGGGGAAAAACTATCCGAAACAACATCCAACAACCAGCTAATTGCGTCATCGTTGTCACATAAATAGACTCCAAGTCGACAGTAAACTCACTATGCTCAGAATCATCCAATGGATAACTAGTTTTTTTTAATTAGTACTGTCAAAAGAGAAATAAAGTCAAGGAGCAAATCGCACTCACGCCATACTTTGTCACGTGACCGACGAGGAGTGGGCCAAAAATTCCGGGTAATGTGGCCACGGTGTTTGTGATTGAGACAATATTCGCTGATAAAAAGGGAAGATCAAAAAACGTGTTAAGTACTAGAAAACAAGCGTCAGTGAACTTGGTCGTCTATCCGTCAATCGCGCTTGGAAACAGTATGGTAAATATTCCGGCTAAAGGCGTACAGTGATCAACACTCAAACTTATCACAATGCGCTGAACCGAATGTGCCAACCAGCACCATATTTTTAGTGTTCACTCACAATCCACACCATTAGTATCGACACCGTCGGGGCCGAACGTTAAGTTGACAAGCAAAACAGTTAAACTTGACTCAGGAATCAGTTGTTTTCTATAGTAGTATGAGCAAAATGAGTCAATCGAAGGCTTTCGTACGCAGTTGCGCACATCATTCTCAATGAGATTTTTTCAAAGTAACAGCCATAAAAAGGCTTACGAACTCATTAACTAACAGGATGCAACAGGTGAAATGTGAAGATTCATTAAAGAAATACGAAACCTGCGTAATGAAAGGTTCTGAATATGTCAGTTCAAGGCTGCTTTTGGTCATTCAAAAACCAGAAGCAATAACATGGAGTTGACTATACTGTTTACAGATATGGGTACCGATCCATGCTATACACTCGGACTCTTCATTTGTAGCACTCATACGTCCTCATAAACTAAGTGTCTCAACACGCCATATTTGCTCATACGAGTTAGACCCTACTACCGTATAACATGCACCCTCGTTTGTGAGTAGTATAACACGACTTGTACGCTCGGAAACTATATGACATGTCTCAACGTGGGACCAGAAGCGACTAATGCAAATGTGTAACCAAGACCGAAAGACATTGTACTGTTGCTCATTGGATGTAAACTAGTGTTCGCGTTCGTTGTCCTATGTTTTCACACACCTTGTTGTTATGAAGTTCGTGCGATAAACAACTTCCCAGGCCAAGCATCTTTTGCGATCACAGCACTACTATTGTGTGCCCGTAGGATGTAGTTACCCTCCAAATTTCCGCACATCTGACACAGTGGACCCCAGGATTTCTGCAAATGTGTAGTGCACAGAGTGGACGATTATCGCGCGTTATCACATTTCCTTACAAAGGTTTCGTCGCATAAGTAATTAGTTAGTATAAACTTTAATAACCTTACAAACCTCTTTTGTGAATTATTGAACAAAGCAGATTATCGTAACATTTCTCCGTTGAGGTCTGTCAATGTCGCATTAGGGACTTGTTAATGAAAATCTTAATAGTGCTGTTCACACATTTCTACACAATCTAGATCTTGTGATTCATATCAAAGGTGAGCTTCTGATGGCCGATCCCAGGCTGTTTTGGTAACAGACGGCAGGTACTTAACGCAGATGAGTTGCATCAAAATGTCATTCCGCACGCTATGGCTAGCGAAAGAAAACCATCTACAATACACTTGATCTTCAATGAAAATGGCCGTTGATATCAGACATCTCTTCACCTGGGTGATAAATAAAACGAAGTTAAATCATGCTTCACTAATGAACAGTTCGACAGATTTGATGATTTAGATGAGACTAAATTGTGGAAAAGCGGGGCTTAGGCTGGATTCGAACCAGCGACGGAAACAACATGCCCAAATGCGTCAAGCGCTCCACCAGTTGAACCACTCCGAGAGCTCGGAAATTTCCAATTTGGACTCTGTTACCCACCCGCCCATTGTCTCAAATGAAATCCACCAAATGATCCAAGGGATCGACTGCCCCAGCAAGATCTCCCAAACAATGATCTCAACATAAGGTTTCCCAGGTACGATTCGACGGTGTATCTGTGACTCATTGTCTAAAACATCGGACCTAATCAGCCAGCTGGCGATCTCCGTACAAACTTTCGACCAAGGTGAGAAGTGAACGAAGGCAAGCGAATACCTACGAACTAGGGACTCTAATATTACTAATAAGTGGTTTGACAGATTTGTGATTTTAAATGAGACCCAATTGCCTGGTTCGCGGTGCCAGACTGAGACGTATGTATTGTGCATGACCACACCTACCGTACAAGGTATACGGGGTGCCTGACAGGTTACATGGGACAGGTTTTTACAGTAGCACCTGAAGATAGGTCACATGTTTGGAGGCATGAACAATGTCACACAAAAGAGGCTGATGAAAGTGTGATAAAA
>LUCH01003960.1:45238-57465 GCA_013368495.1 Paragonimus heterotremus
AAGGCGATATGTAAAACACAATAATCAAACAAGTGGTGTTCAAAATGACGTTAACTACTTGTCAGACTGATTTCGGAAGACCTAGGAGCAACCTGTCACAATTAGTTGAGCTATCTGACTGCGATCTCAAATAAAGAGCCACACCACCTCCTTCGCCGACTTTTCTATCACTGCAGAACACTGTCATACCGATTATGGACAATTCGCCGTCGCGCAATTCATCCTTACACCGGATATTAAATATTGAATACCAATCAGGTGTGTATCGGCTTCCGCGTATACGAAAGCTTTCAAAAAAGGACTACACAAGAACTTCGTTCGAGACAACTAAGTGACAACGTCGACCACCAATAGCACAGTGGAGGATTCCGACCCTGATTAGCGCAATCTTTCTTGCCTGCGCTTGGGAAGTTATTTGTATCCAGCCAACACGTGACTCAGTGCATCACATAGCACAAATATCTTATAGCATAGAAGTGGAAATTGGACCAGTTTAGCTTTAGGCATGATGGTTCGTGGCAATCCACCCCGAGAGATACACTGCATCAGAGAATTTAGACATATAATCCGAGTCACGAGAAGGCGGATATCACAGAGACGTCGGTGAATGTTCGATTTGTTCACGCGCCACTTGTTATGCACTCACCTAACAATGCGTGAACAAACTTTCTTGAGAGGGTAGGCGTCAAGTGCAACGCTGTATAAATGCTAATAGTCATATGATATTTTGCAGAGAACATGGCAGCCGACCATGAACCTAACACTTTTGCTTTTACTGTGGTTAACTTCTTGAGACTGGTTATATATTGAGTAAATTCTCTTTATTCAATAAACCCCCCCGAAAAATCACTCGCCCGCAAGGTTTTCCTGGGTGCGCTTGGGAACACTGAGTTAGCCAGCCGAAGGCTAACAGTCGCAACCGGCAATCCGATAACATAGTGACGGGTTCGAGCCTGCTTTCACCGAATGGTCGTGTCTACGTGTTGCCACTTTGACAGTACCCAGTTTACGCATGTCATACAATGTGATGGGTGACCACATCGGAGGCACGATTATTCCAACACTGAGTGGAATATCTCAATACAGTGGTGAGATATGACAACGCGGAAAACCGTACGAGTCATCGCTCAACGGACGAGAAATAGCAGGCGGAAACCCATGACAAATCATACAGAAGTGCACACGACGTGTAAGTGGAAACCGCCGCTGTGTTGTGGACTGGAGTTTCGGCTCATAAACGCAAGCGCGTGCGTTGTGTTGAAATCTGCGAGTTGGACAATAAGGAACGTGTTCTATGAACGACTTTTTGTTACAATATGACCACAACGATGGCCAAAGCTTGGAGCCACACCTCTGCACGATGACACAGAAACTGACAACACGGACACCGCCCCTGACCAACGGGCTTAGTCTATCGGCCACCGAGGTGGCCACAGACAAATACCACTTAGCTGTGGTAACGCGTTTAGGTATGAGTATTCGGGCTTAATTATAATGAGGTCAACGCTGTCCATTTACCAGCAACATTACAGTCCGAATTCAAAACACAGTATCCAGACAAAGATGGGCACTGACGTTGATGAGTTCTCATTATAACCTGTAAGTTGTTGGAAAATGAGTCATCCACAATATTGATCTGAATGTGAACGCTGTGACGAAATGTGAGATGTTCGGTTTGTAACGATACCTTAATTTCATTCAACAACGCCTCATATATTTCAGAGGCAGTTCCATTTACAACTCATCGGTCAGCAAGACAATTCTGTCGGCAGCCGAGTTCGAAGTTATCTGTTGAAAAGACAGACACGACTGTAATACTAGGTATTATCGGGTTGTACAGCTTCGCTCGACTGAACATGAATATGATATCGACCAGACAGAAGATGATACGGCGAAATAAAACGTTATTTCTAAGTCATTACTCGACTATTCATGAGGATAACGAAAAACCAATTCAGGGATTAGCAACGAACAATTAACGACTGCAAGTCAAGGAGAAGACAAATACACAACTGCAGTGGAAATGGTTTGAATGACGTCAGTTAATCCATAGATACGATCAGTTAGAACGACCATAGTGCTACTAGACCCTGAGTCCAACAATCAGCTTGTGGATAGCATTTATCTTTTAAGATTGTGGAAGTGGCTACAAATAGGCTGAACACAGATGCATAACGACTCACGGATGCCATATCAAAGCCCAACACACGTCCCATGTACATCGGCATGCACGTGACCAAAGTGTACCAGCACCAATTGTAAGCTACGTGACACATTAACACACTCCATACGGGAGACGAGCGGAAAATTGGGCGCCATGGTACATGTGCATCGCACGAAAACAGATGGCGCAGCTTTGAGTATGGTGTAGACCTGTAGATGAGGGAAAGATAAAACGAAAGGTGGTCAAAAAACAGGAAGGGTCCATTGGGTGTACAACAGGTATTGGGCCATAAACAAGCACGCTCCTCTTGAGTAGTTTAAGCCTGAGTTTACTGGATGGGCATAGTTTTTCCTTATGTTTATTGAAAACAAACTGACCAAACTCCCAGGATGATTAATGTACCCAATCTTTGTGATGAAAATCTACTTGATTCACCGATTATCCAAACCCCGACACAACAGACGATCTAGCAAGAGACCAATCAAAATGTCCTGTAAGTACATTACATCAAGACTGGACGAACAGCTTCAACGTTATATTTTCCGTTATTCGCCAAGTTATTTGTTCTGTGTTGTATCAATCACTTTACAGTGTGACGGTGTATGTGCCATTGAGATCAGCTAATGACAGACTCTGAGTCTTTTAATACTGAAGTACATCTATAAATGCATGTTGTTGTCTCTTGCTTACTGCAACCAATCCGAGGTCTTCTCCGTATTACTTACGTGGGAAGTCTCAACTAAAGTACGATTTCGAGGGCTATTCGTTGTCTGTAATTCCGAGTATTACATTCTTCTAAACATAAAAGCTATCGATTAGTCTCATATCGAACCTTCGTAATATCTGTTGCCAAATGATTGAAAACTTGCTTCTAAACTCTTGAAAGAAATAAAAATTTTCATTTGGCTACTGGCGTACACTAATCTGATGACGAATTCAGATGACTCGAACAGTATGGTCGAAGGCACGGTAAGGGTGTACATCATGGGAGGGAAAATGAGTTCATATATATAAATCTAACATGGTTCCAAACAATATGTGCAACGTGGACAACGAGAAACGCGATGACCGTCCACCAAACAGTTAACATAAAACCGTCACTATTCGGAGTTCTGTAAAGTCACAATAACAGCCTGAACACTAAAAAAGGTACAGCTTCCAGCGTCATGGTTGAATACCTAAAATCGACAAATGTGTTTGAATTGTGCTACGAGACGCTGTGACGATGTCTCACCAAAGCAAAACGATAGCGATGTAGTAATGAAGCTATTCTGAGATTGAGGGACGGTGACGCAATAACAAAAATCAAGCAATGACATTAATCAGCTATGTATTTTCCTCGATTTCACAATGGACGATTGTGTGGATAATAAAGGATGGCTTTTCGTGAGGGTCTGACTGTTGTGCGAGGTGGCACCGACGAAATTTGCGTTGCTTCTGAAAGAGGTGATTATTACGTTGAGAAAGAAACTACCTCGGCACGAATGTCCCGATAGGGAGTTTTTACAAATTCAGTTAGTTTCTGCAGTTTCTAAAGATGTGTCAACGCCGAAAATCTGTTTATTTCAAGGGAATTAGCACGATCTACGAGGATACACCATCATGAACAAACAAGCTTCATTTGCATGTCGTGGATGTCTTACACGTTAAAGAATCGAGCAGTATCCGACTTAACTGTTATTCCCACTCCAAACGTCTTTCCGTTAGTGTGTGTTGCTTAAATAAACGGCAAATTAATCTTACACGAACAATCAACGGTGTTCACAAACAGATTACCTAACGTTCGGTGATGCTTTAAGTAGTCCACTATATTATCACCATGAAACAGTGAATAGTGATCAATAAGTACAATCCATAATTAACAAATTCAAATACTTACATGCCTTTTGCTGCAATATACTTTACACACCCGAGTACAATTGTAAGTCACCACAACAGTCATGCAGGAGCACATTTCTGAAGCACTCGTGCGAACATGAGATATTGTCTAAGACTACATAGAGTGTAGTTCTGCGAACCTGTTCCAACTAAGGCCAACGGAGCAAGGCACAGCTTGACAACAAAGTACTGACAATCTCTACATCGGCATCAACCACCAGTCTGAATGACGACTATAACGAGATTTGTCCGGTAAACTTAGTAAAACTGGTCTGCTTGTATGTTTGATGGCTGAGCGGTTGACATGCCACCTGGTCTGCTTTGCGGATGACACCTCAATTTTCCTCATAAATACCCTTCCGTTGAATGTCTGGGTTTGGACGCGGTATTTTGTAGTTAGACAACACGCTTTTCCTTACTTTTACTGCATAACTGAGAAGTGGTCTCCAGACGGTTGTCTGGTACTTTGGCCTCGATGTGAATTACTGAACAAACCGATGGCCCATGACCAAACGTCCACCCTGTTTCATAGCGTTTTCAGTGCGTAATGGCTTTAGTTATATAATACGACTCACAAGCGCTAAACGCACCTGATCGAATTATCCGCCCTCGTCGTTGCGTCGGAGTAGGCACGTTCGAGTGACTGAGAGGAAATGTGCAGCAGTAATGAAAAAGGTGAAAGGGATCTTAGGAACACAATGTCGAGCACTTATGAGATGATCAGACCACACAAGAAAATGGAATAAATTAATTACTCAAACCCACAGTAACGAACCTTAAGGAAATGCAATATCAATTGCTGTTGTACGGTGCGATGCGAATCGTCCTTTCAGTACTATGTGAGTTCCTTTGAATTCACGCGTTTCTTTACCAAAACAGTCATTGCTAGGAAACGGCTTTATAAGTAGTTTTAAGTAACGTAAGACAAGTGTGATGTGAATCGAGCATATATACATAGACTGTCTACCGTGGCCCACACAGGCGAAGTGACTCACCCGCGAACATCCAAACGCGGTAGGATCGAACCTACACTTTAAACCGTCCATTTCTGCTTGCGTTATTCTCGGATGGACGTCGGGCCAGTCGAATACCAAGTAGTACCACCAGCCAGAAAACAATAGACCCAACGTGCCGAACAAATGGTGCACGTTGGGCCAACGACTCACGTAGTCCGGCGATTGCGTCATTGGGTTCCACACAGCTCGGGTTTGCGACAACTCTCCAGCTACTGCTTGTCCTACGGCTGTGCCGAATTGTGTGCCTTAAACCGGACAGTGTGATGAACGGAAGAAACCGTGATCTGTCTACTCACATAAGATACATGATGATATAACCTTGTAAGGTTACACGCCACCAACAAGCAACTGCAATCTCTGCCTTGGGAGTATTCAAAGTTTCGACCCTTGAGGTAAATTGTGATGGATGCACACCTCACTGTGATAGCAAACTTTCACACAACAGATATAACGTTAGCTCACCAGATGCAACGTGAAAGAAGTGACCGGAAACTTATCAACATTAGTCATGATACAAAAAAGAGCATCTGATATGTACATGATGATCGTCAACTAAACAGTCCATATATGAATAAAACATTATAGAGAGCAAGAGAGACATAACAAGAATACCAGTTACCTGCGTAAACGAATGCGGCATATCGGCTGCGTTGGTCCAACGGAACCCAACGGCCGAGGAGACAACCAACGATTGGCATCATGGCACCCTGAACGGAAAAAAACACTGCAATAAGACATCTTTCGGAGGGGAAACGATCGAAAAATGCGTGTAATTAAGTTGTACGTGAGATGTGTGAAACAAGACAAGGGTAAATCTTTCAGTACGAACAAACGCGAGCTCCTGGAAACCTAACGTTACTCAGCAGGTATCCAGGCCCGAAATTTGCAAAAGACTTTTCACAAAGTTTTACGTTGTGTGACAGAAATTCACAATAACGGAAATGTCATATCCAACCAGTTAAGAGTAAGGTGATAATTGCACAAGTGTTGGCCATTTATTGATGCAGAATGTGTATGCGAAGTCTAGCACCATTACGGTAAAACGAAGCGATAACTTTCCCGCACCGATCGAGCACACGATCAGAAGTCATGTATTGGTTGACTGTCATATGGTCGTGTCTATGACTTCGTTTTGATGTGAGAAGGAGTGCTTAAGTATTTTTCACTGAGGCGCGGGTTTCAGCAACCGTGTCACTGAGAAAATCCTCATACGATCAGAGGAAGTTGTAAATTACAAACAAGGTGAAGCGCCTGAGTAAAAGAGGAAAGGGTCACAAAAATTGAGCAACCGAAGTAGAAGATTGACTAGATGTGAGTACGAGCATTAGCAATATGCTCAAAGCAGGGATTTCAACTGCACGTGCACATTACAATCCTTCGAATAGACTTACAATCATGTAGAAAAGTTGCATACACATCACGGTCATCATCACCAACATCACCATCATCATCATCAACAACAACAATGACGACGAAGACACCAATACAACGGCGGTTCGCTCTAGGACTTAACTGTCGTACAATCATGACGAGACAGGCCTGCTTACTAGAAAGACTTATATCTGAAGTCAAACATTCAATACCAAGGTGTCTAGACCTTGAAAACAAGCAACCGAACCATAAGTGGTAGTGAGATGTTATCGTTTTTTTTTTACTGCAACACGCTTTAAATTGCATTTACTTTACAATTCAATTTAGATGGTCCTGAACGTAAACGATCGAGGATGTAACAAGAACGAACACATCCGATAGTGATACAAGAGAACTAGCGGGAGAGTCAATATTACGGCTTTTAATTCAATCATCAGTCATATTTATTTCTGAACAATTAGTTCGATTCCACAAATATTCCGAGATATTGTAGAAGTATTACTAGTAGGGAGGGTTCAGTAGTCTTCTGATGGAAGAAAGCTTTCATAAGTTTTAGAATTCACAAAAAGTGGTTGTAAATGAATCAGGTCCTCACAATAACTTGCACACAGCCCCGATGTAAATCTCAATAGGATTTGGTGATAAACTGTATTCATCGAAACGGACGTCAGTTCCACTTTTATGTTCTACTGGGACGCCAGATAAAGTGCTTCTGGGATCAAGCTGAGCAAAGCCACATAAAGAAATTCGGAAACACTGTATAAACTCGGCACCGAAGCTGTGCTTACGTACATAGCATATGTGATAGATGACCACATCGAAGACGCAATTATTCCAACACTCATTGGAACACTTCAACGCGACTGTGGGATGTGATTAAACCTCATAGCGGAGAGAAGGTGGACAGCGAGAGATGGAACGAGTCAACACACTCCGCAAAATCGGGCTAAGGAGCGAGAAATAACAAGCGGAACTTCACTACAGAAAACACCAGGCAAACGAGTAGAACCAAACAAAACGACATCGCACGCTCGAATGAAAACCTCGTTACGTTGTGGACTGGAATTTCGGTCTGCAAGAGCGAGTACACGGGCAGCGTAGAAACGTATGAATCGGGAAAAATCTTACTTTATTTATGATATTTTCGCTATACATTTGAATAACACTGACGCCATTATCTCTAACTATTTGTGTATTAACAGGAGATACACTTATTTTTGCACAGGGGATAAATTCAAATTTTTTCCACGTAGGTTGGCTCAACCGTGTTGCATGAATAGTGTTCATTGTTAACGCGTCTGTGTTCTTGCTGATATCCTGGGATCCGAAATAAGAAAAAGTGAAATAAATAGTGGGCGTTCCTCTTAAACCTATGGACACACTGCCCACAAGTGCACAGACATGGGCAAAACCATAGTTTGTTGGCTTATCCCCGTATCCAATCAATTCTATTCCAATAAATATCAGTCAGCTAATTCATTTTATATATAAGGACGAGATGTAATATATTTAAAACGTCATAAAAACGAACAAAGACGATAGGAACGGTCAAGTCATCGACAAAAGTCTGTTTCGTTGAAAAACTTCGAGGACGTCGGTGTAGCTGATCGTGAAAGCGTGAGTCGAATTTGTTTATCTTTTATGAATGTACTTACCTGAAACAGACCTTGAATGACTCTTAAGACAATGAGACACCAATAGCCGTACTGCGCAAGGATGGGAACACAGAGATCGGCCAAAGCGCTGCCAGCAATGCATGCCGCACCCAAGCGTTTTGGTCCATGATGAAGTGTGAGCAGTCCGCCTAAGAAAACAAACCAAATGTAAGAAAGACGTATGTATGATAAGATAAAATGTAGTGCATACATATATTACCTCATAAATAATGAACCATTCGAAGAAGAATCAGCAGGGATGCTGGTCACTAAACCTGTTTCTAGTAAACACACGTTAATTTACGGAGGAAGAGTATACTCACAGTCCGAACGAGTACCTACATACATAAAGGACGTCGAAATAAGTTATTACCGAATGGCAGATAGTTGATCCTTTATTCAAGTTCTGACAATTTAGAGAGCTGGAACTCTTCAACAAACTAGGAATTCCGTTGTTTTGCTGTCTAAGGAAAGTACAGAAAATAACAAATTTCTGCGCGACAGTATGGCAATATCGCATGCTGTAGACGAATTGACGTACACTGATGGTTAAAAGAAGTGGGAGAGAGAAGTATGGCTAGCAGTTCTAAAAAACACTCCGTGATAGTGGTGTAGGAGAAGAGAGAGAGATAGACAACAGCTCTATAGTGAGAAATATGCTGGATTGAAAGTTTTGGAATCACTGCTAACAAACCGCATGGCTTGAAAGCGATACAAAAAAGACAAACATGTTTGAGGTCTCTTGCGGACGGTATTTCAGGATAAAACCCACAGATCAAAGGTAACTGGGAAGATATGAAGTTAATGCATTCTCTTACAAGAAAACTAGTTTTCCACAATGAGCGAATGGCCATCTAGCAGAGGAAAGATGTGGGTAGAAGTATAGAAACTGAGGGTTAGTCTGTTCGAAGAGCACTATTCTGAAGTTTTTATTGATAGACCCGTCCCACGGACTAAGTGAAGAGATGTTTAATATTAGCCTCGGAAACAACCGTCAACTTAAATGTCAATCGAGAAAGTACTGCAGATAATACGCCTTCCACTCACTTAAGTGTACATGCCTGATGAGTTCTGGTGAGTGCGTTGGTAGATGTGTGACCGTTCAAAATCTGTTAACTGGAAAGGACCATGCGAAATACTAAGTCAACAGAACTCTCTGAAGGACAACTTTACCCTCATAGCATAGGGAGTTAACGGAGCCTACGTCCCACTGACTGCAGATCTAAGGTAATGCAAGATTACTTGTGTTCTCACCCACTAAGCGTACTGCGGATCACATGGGCGTAAGGAAACTCGCTAGGGATCTCAATATCTCAGCAGGTAGCGTGAGTACCGTCCAGACCGACTGGGGTGGTTAGTAATCTTAAGGTTGGTGTCATACAAACTATAAGCTAAAATAGTAATATTCTGAATGAGTAAAGCCATCATATACCCAACACATCAGTGACTGGCACTACTACCTAAATATCATACAGCTATGGAAAAGAAAGCAAGCTCCAGCTCACAAGTAAAAGAGAGAATGATGACGATGACTGGATCTCACTTCGAACAAAATCCCCATCTTCAGACTAAGACGTTTAACACCAAGGTGCTTACATATTGCAAACAAACCCAGCTGAAAATGAGTGACGCGACATTCTTCAGGTTTACAAATTCCCGCTTCGTTAATTGCATTTAGTATACACACAACTCGGCCAAACAAAGACAACTCGTACGAGAGTACACTCAACTATCTGTCATATCGCCTAATTTTTCAACTACGGAGATTTTAGGTTAACAGGGTTTCAACCCGGGAGACTGAAACAGAAAATGGTCACCTGTAGCGGCTTTATGCTGGTAACAGTACATTTCAAACAATTGCTAAGTCTTAGCAGTGCAAACATCAAGGCGATGCTTGACAACCCGTTACGGCCAGACTAATCTTGGTCCCACAGTGGCGTTTAACCCTTGGCGTTTGGTGAAGTGGCAGCATCAAAGACTGTAAGTTCATACAAGTCACCTGTGCGGACTCTGATCACACGTTTTTATGCGTAAAATTTGTCCATGAATTTCGTAGAGAGCCAAACTATAACCATAGTGCATATCAACACAATTACAATGCGGTTGTTCACTCAGCTGATAAACTGTTGGGTTTCTGAGTGATCAGTAAGTTTTCTTGACGCTCATTGGAATATGACAACCAGGAAAGAGCGTAGTTCAGTTCCACAGTGTAACTTAAAATGTGGTGAAAGGCAGATCGACGTCTAGTAAACATATTAACGAACTGTAACTCGTGACAGCTAGCCAATCTCATCAAAACAACAAAGCCCGGTGTGAACGATACAATCCACAAGACAAAAGGCGACCTTCTTCACGACAAGCAGCAGCGCTAGAACACTGGAATCACCGCCTGAAACAACAGAGAGAGCAGTTATCAGTGCCAAAAAAAATTGTCTTCTCTTTTTTTCGCTTCTCTTCGGTCGGCGGAGAACTGTCCGCAACAACAGATGCCTCATACAAAATTAGGCTGCCAAAGTGCCAATCAATTCTCCCGGATGTTTTCAAAGACAAGGATCCAACTCCAACAAAAGAGTGCAACAAGCCCCCAGGTTAATGACGTTGCATCGAACGATATGGGATTAGCATCGTTCTACTTTCAAGCGGATTGTACCTGATGCATGCACTAAGCGATCTGCATTGTGTCGGACCTAACTGCAACCAGTGCGATTTGTAGACCGCATTTGGAAAGCAAAACGTGAATGTATGACCAATGCTATGACGGAACTCAATCAGGTTCTCGCAGAAAGTGTGTGCATATAATTAACCTCACTATTTCTGAAGATAGTGAACTAACGGCAAGAACAAGAAGCCAATGACTAACCTGAACAAAGATGTGCATCACCGATACATTCTTAGAAACCAAAAATCGCAGTGTTTTGCAGGAATGCAGGGATATTCACAAATATATTATCAGAAGTGTTCTGACACTAAACGGATACATAAGTGGACAGTGAGCCGGAGAAGATACTCAAGTGCGAAGGGCCCTGGGGTTGAAAGACGTTCAGTGCTGGTCAAATAAAGGACAGTTAGAATATTCATGGGGATCCCCATTTAAAATTGGAAAGCCTGACAGCATCTAAGTTGTACATAACCAAATATCTGAGGACGGTAAACGTTGCTGGAGAAAAAGCCACACATCTCCCATTTTGTTGGCAAGCGGCAAAAAACACATCATCAAGTTTGTTTAATGTGTGGATTTAGTAATGAAGCTTACCAGGGATTTGCATACAGATATAACCCCAGAAAAATGCGCCCAAGATCAAACTTTGCTGTGATCCATTCCATTCATAGCGGCCCATGTTTGGAAGCTTTATTGCAGAAGATCAGAGGTATAATATGCTTACTGAATCAGGCTGTTTTTGTCCCGAGGTAAAACCGCAAAATGACACAACTTGTGGAATGCCACTTTCATGTGAGGCAGAAGTTTCGTCTACCATGGCCAATATGGTAACATTAAGATCGACTCGGCTCATGTAACACAAGCACAAATAACAGAACAACATCGCAGCCAGCACATGTCGACAACTATAGTCCATTGATCAACAGGTTAAAAAACAAACAAGATTGACAAGATGTAATGAGGGCTTCCGCAGAGGTCTCCGTCTGGGTGCCGGTTTTAATGAAGATTGGGCGCTGAAAAGCAAATCAGGGCACTGGTAATTTGGAAAACGGTATATTAAGCATCATCATCATCATAGCAGCCATGAGCCTGACCAAAAGGTACTGTGGCTCGGGCCGCCGCTCACCTCAACAGTGACGTGGAATATCCTAGAAGAAAACGTTACTAAGAAGGTTGAACATTATTAAAAGAAGACAATGCTGAAGAACTAGAAATAGTGTGGATGCATGTACGCCATCGACTGCGACATATCGCCATCTCGGATAGCGTCTCTAACCAGCGGTTTGAATGATCACGAAAACCCCATCCAGGCAGGCGACATCTACCCACTTTTCTCAGTGGGGCAGTCAAAGTCTTCATATTTCGCGACCACGTTGTTGCTTGACCACCATGTTGGTTTATCCAACTGTTGGTGGCCTCAGCATATAATGCCCGGGACGGTAAACGATCACATGGCATACGGAGTACGTGACCTAACCATCGCA
>LUCH01003961.1:0-23044 GCA_013368495.1 Paragonimus heterotremus
AAAATCATTGACCTTGCGGTTGCGTGAGTGCGTGAAGAAACATTTGGATCCCACGCCGATGCATATCTCAGAAATGGCTTAAGTTATCCGATTTCTGACAGCAGAATCGTATTTTACGCGTCAGGTTTACCCTGGCCCTAACACTGCTAGCTTTCAGATGTAATATGTGAAATCCCGATGATCGCCGTCGACATCCGACGGACTATCGCATTGAATTTAATCTTAAGCCGGGACATAACTTTCGTCTAGATAGTCTGGTCAGTGGTCTCTCGTAAGTGGGCTCAGTCAGCTTTATCGTAGACGTGACTGACGGTGGCTGACTGTTGTATGATGATCATCAATCGCCTCGTTATCCAAGCCCTCTTTCCGGCTCCCTGTCCTCTAACAACAACATTCCGATCATTCCGGTGCCAGCCGGATGAAATCGACTGCTCATGGATAGGTTTATTGGCCATGCATGGACGGGCCAGTTGAGGATTTGATGGTACAATGCTCGAAGTGTCGGCTGGCTATTAGACTACTCGCCAAGCAGGAGCCTACACACTAGCAAGCACCCAACGGTCCGTAGCAGCGTCTCTACTTAGATTTCGCTGGTGTCTCACTCCGTGTTGACCGGTGCATTTTCTAAAAGATCAGATTTAGTCGCACGCTGTCCGGCGACATTTCTGTTTACATACGCCGTTCTGTGCCGTATTTCCGGCCATCATGGATTTCACATCCTTGTGTTGAAAAATCGGAACCCATTTCTGGTCACTTTATGTGCTATTGCTTCGTTTATTCATCCAATACATCCAGTCGCCGCCTCATTACCCACAGTCCAGCAATCTAGCTGAGAACCTCGTGGTCATTTTGAAGAGAGTGCTTCTGAAATCACGTTTGAAGTGGATCATGGACGAGATTATACATTATCTTCTGTTCTGCTCCCACACTTGTTCCAGCCTTGTATCATCCGATGGACGGTCACCAGCCG
Organism: Paragonimus heterotremus; assembly: GCA_013368495.1. NCBI lineage: Eukaryota > Metazoa > Platyhelminthes > Trematoda > Plagiorchiida > Troglotrematidae > Paragonimus > Paragonimus heterotremus. Next base: position 971 of record LUCH01003961.1, read on the forward strand.
AAAATCGTACGTGTCGCACGCATTGCTCGGGTTAGGCGTATAAGCCATCCATATTACCCAGGCAACCGAGCGCCGATTGCGGTTTGGCCATTGGAGCAACCATTCACTTCCTTGAACATCAACTTCATCACAACAACTGGACAAACGCGATTGCGAGTGCTGGCCATAGAAAGACGTTGTGTGATATCTGTGTCAGTAGCAGCATACGAAAGTCATCGAAGTCCGTCGCACCCACGGCACCGGAGCGCCAACAACAGATAACTAGCATTTATTTCCGTTGGATGTCTTCTCGGATACGTTCAAAATTTCAAATACAACTACTTCCACAGTTCTGTTATCCGATTTCGATATCATCAGCATCTTGCCTAGTGTAGCGACTATAACATGATATTTTTGATAGTCGCATTCACCTGTACATTTGTGATGATATTGGCTTTTTGCCAACTTTTGTTTTAGTCAAGCTATTCCACTTGTAATATCCGTCCCGGGGCTACAATCACAACTCGCTCCGTGGCCCGCTAGCTTGACGTGTTTTCTCTGTACACTTTATTTTCCAGGGTCGATACCAATACACAAGGGTCAATGCGCTTAGTCCTTGCTTTTCATTATCGATTGGTTTATCGATAGTGACCATAGACTGGGTAGTAATCTGTTGGACCAGTTCCAACACTAGACTTTGGCCGAACACACTGTACACTCACTTTGTCGAGTAACTCGAATTTTTAGTGTACTTTTTGTGATCCTATTACTGTGGATTTGTTAATGTCCCAAGCTTCATAGTTCGTACAGTTTTCGTCATCGTTTGCTGTATTGATCGAATTGATTGTTATCTGATTTGACATTTGATCATTTTCCCTATTGCGCGGTCTCGCTTACTGTCACTGTTGGTAACATTAACCTTTTGCTGTTGTAAGCCGGCATTATCGGTAATCGTATTCGTTCGCTTATTATACCACAATGACACGCACGAGATCCAGCAGTGTTAGTGGGTCTGAGATATCCAGTGTTTGTGACCCATTCGGTTGTCGTATAACCGTTCAGAACGACGTAAAGTGCCCACACTGGTACTGTTTCTAGTATGCTTGCCTCAAGGAGGACCAGTACACTCTGCTCACTCCTTCGACAATGCCATCTATCTCCATGAGCTGCCTATTCAGAGGATGTCGCAGCCCACCTAGACCCGTGTCCTTCCCATTGCTCGCCACCGTCAACGAGCAAAAACAAGATGCGTTCAAGTGTAGCTACAGGGCATCCGCGAATGTCAATGCATTACATATGAACACAGTAGAAAAGCACAGGTTGAGACACAGGGAATTTTATCCAATGTAAAGTCACAGCTGAGTACGCTGAATGAATATATAGTGCTCGCCCATCCTGGGGCGACAGTTTGTCGAAGGATAGTTGTATTGTTTGCTGTTCAAATTTAGAAAACCGCCATAAACTTGAAGCATAGAGCATTCCGAGAGGAGGATTTTTTGTGGGAACATTTTCCGACCACATGTGACAAAACCAAAGCAGTGTTAGGCATTTCTTTCTCGCTAGACCTAACAAACTTAGTTTCAGCCATTAGACTTATTTCAGAAGCTGCCGAGATGTCACTTGGACTTCTGGTGACGTTATCCAGGGAGCTGACCACAGGACTTATGCCCGATAAAACGATGCACATGAAGGTGGCCCACGTTGACTTAAAAGGAGTTCCGCTTGGTCATTCTTTGCGAGTGAGGGAAAGGCACTCCCTGCCCGTTGAGACAAGATAACATCAAAGTTGACTCCAACCTCCAAGACAAAGTAAAGGTGGAGACCAGTGTCCCGTGAATGATCAATTCACACGCCTTTACCCACAACAGAAATGGCTGACCAATGAACTAAGGAGCTGCATCGGTGTGAAGAAGTAACCCACAAACATGGGACAAACCTTCACTCTTCTACTCTACCTCCAACGATTCCACCTCAAAAGTGCACTCTTGAAAACTTTGTTTCTGGGCTCCGTAATCTTATGAGCCTGCAAAGGTCACCTCCGGTGTCTATGAAAACTCGTGTCATTCGCTCCAAAGACATTTTCTTCGAATGATGCAGAGTGTTTTCTGACAATCTCTACCCAACATAAAATGCCACCCAAATTTTCGCGGATGCAAAGCTGTCAGCCACCCTCCAGTGGCTCGGACAACGGAAGAAGTTCTGAGACTGTCGGCTGTAGACCAACAGAAGCGGACCAAGCGCCCCAACAACGACGCGTAGGATGTGGAGAATCTGTTTCTACTTTCCAAAAAGGCGTGTAAAGCTCAGTCGTTGTCTGCGTATTCCTTTCGTTACTATTACTCGTTCCTCTCATCTCATTTTGTACACAGCTGAATGAGGAAGTAGCCCTCGATTGCAAGTATATTAACTAACTGATCCGTTTGAACAAACTGTCAAGAATCAGATAGTTGGTTTGCGACACTAGCTCTCATCCTTATTCTTACCGAGACGTGGCTTTCCACGGTTATCAGTGAATCAATGAACTACTTGTCCCTGGATATTCACTGTATCAAGAAGACTCCATGAATGTATGGGAGGTTGTGCCTTATTCCTAAACAAGAAACTCCCGGTGACGATTCTCATCGGGAAATTACCTCCCTAAATAAATGCGATGCACTCTGACTGAAGCTTCATCTCTGTGTTCGGGACACGCTCGTTATCGGTGGTGTATACTGTTCGCCTTCATGCAGCACACCCGAGGATGAGGCCATTCTTGTCACCTTAGACAGTTTCTTGTTCGCACAGCGTTTATCCCATCTTTTAATGAGTAACATTAACAGATCCAAACTCACTAGAACATCTGCGGACTCTTACCTCGGATTTTCGAAATCCCTGGGATTGACGATCTTCGAGGAAGACTGAGCACATTTCAAACAACTTACGACGCAGCATCCGGGACAGACACCTTGTTCGCTTGATCCGATAATCACGAATGATTTCACCCGGTAGATGGAGTGGTCATTAAACCACCGATGAGAAATTGAACATTTTCTACTGATTTTTGGTTCTATCGGTTCTTGGCCGCAGAACGATGTAGCAGATACTTCAACCCGAAAATTCCAGTAAACGGACTTCAACGCACTAAGCTGTTTCATGAGTGCACTCAACCTCAAATCCGACTTTACAGACCTAAATTCTAAATATTAAGTTTTTTTTCACAAGGCTTTTGTTCCTTGCAAACTACGGGATTGTTCTTTCCGTTCATTGCTCCCACGAAACGTAAATTATCGCCCTCCTGATCTACGTTCTCGTCTATTCTCTGTACAAAAGCTAACGGACAAACCGAGGGACTTGGGAGCACTGCAGCATACAAAACAGATGCAAGCGGGATATATGTCAACGCAGTCACTAAGTACAGACCATCGTTTTCTTCGCCAACTGGCCCATATCAAGTGGACTGATCGCGTGAGTAATGTGGCCGTTCGCCGGCGCGTATTCCGGAATGCTCGGGATGCGCGATCAGTTGGTCAACTAATTACGTTGCACAGCTTGAGATGGTTGAGTCATGTTCTCCGTATGCCAGCTGAGTGTTTACCGTACCGAGCATTATATACTGAGACCACCAACAATTGGGTAAAACCGCGTGGTGGTCAAGCAACAACGTGGTCACGAAATATGAAGACCTTGACTGTTCCACTGAGCAAAGTGGGTAGACGTCGCCTGCCTGGATGGGGTCCTCGTGATCACTCAAACCACTGGTTAGAGACGCTATGCGAGATGGCGATGTGTCGCAGTCAATGGCGAACCTGTATCCATACCATTTCTAGTTCTTCCGCTTATTCTTCTTTTATTAATTTTCAACCTTCGTGGTAACGTTTTCTTTTAGGATATTCCACGTCATTGTTGAGGTGAGCGGCGGCCCGAGCCACAGTACCTTTTGGTCAGGCTCATGGCTGTTATGATGATGATGATGAGTACAGATAAGAATCTTACTGGTAGCTCGCGAAGGTAGACACCTGCTGTTCAAATATGTGTATCACCGAGGAAAAAATAAACACTATAAGCTTCTTTCACAGGTGAATTTTTTTCAAACCCTCAAGTGGTTGCCGAGGTATTCAGGGAGTATTGTTCAGCGGTCTACAATGTAGTGTCACCGAATTTATACGCTATTCTTCCTGCGGAGAACTTTTAAAATCCACTACTGAGAGAGGATTTTTTGTGCTTGACGTTCAGGCCCTCTTATCTAAGATCAGTCCTCATAGTACAACGGAACCAGACACGATGCATCCCGGGATCTTCAAAGAAGCGGTCTTCTGTTTGGTGGAGCCGCTCTACATTCTATCCAGACACATTCCGAACGGCACTTTTCATGAGACGTGGAAAAAGGTCAGTTGCACGTCTATGTTCAAGACGGGCGCTCGACACACCTGGTAGTTATCAGCCGATGAGTCTCCCCACCATCCCGTGCAAGCTAATGGAGTCTCTGATAAAACTCGCCGTCCCTAATCATTTTTTCCTAGATAACGTTATCTTCCACTCAACAAGGCTTTCTTCCCGACTGGTCATGCATAACCAGTGTGTTAATCTTCATGGATAGCCTGACATAGACCAGAGACAATGATTACATCTCCGATGTTATCTTCTTCGATTCTGCTAAAATCTTCAGTCATGCCCCACACGGTTCTCTGGTACATAAGGTAGAAGCTTATGACGCCCAAAGAGAGATACTCCGCTCGATTACATCCCATCTTGGTATCAGAACTTTCAGAGTAAAAACTGGATCGGACCCTTGTTCTCCCTCTGCGATCTCCGCTTTGCTTGGTCCACTGTTTTTTCAATAACCTTTCCGACCTCAGTCCTTACGACACTCTTCTTTATGCTGACAGCCCAAAAATCTGGACTGCTTGTGATTCCTGTGCGTTACAGATCGGTGATGGTATTGAGTGCTGGTTGGGTGACTGGAGTATCCCCTTAAACGACGGTGAATATGCACACATGTCACTCGCAGGAGACTCGGGGAATATATTCATGATACACAGTACACAGAGTGCAATAGATAATGCGAAAGTTATCTTGAAAACAGAACTAAGGATTCGATTTATCCTTCTCTTGACATCACCAGATGGTCACCAAAATAAGATTTGGAACCCTTGAGATGATAAAAAGAACTCTCACTCGCACAGACAGGTATGCTTTTCAAACGCTTCATTGCTTGAATATGCTAATCAAGTCGTATATATCGGCCTGAGGAAAGATCTACTAGCCATTGAACGTGCCCATCGAACAGCCGTTAAACTGATCACTGGCTTGCAACATTTCTCTCACTAGCATCGTCTTGAAGTTCTTGATTTTCATTCACTTAAGTTTCGAAGTCTACGGTGACTTAATCATTACACACGTGTTTTTTGACGCAGGACTCGTGCGGTAATTCTCTACCTCAATGTTCGATAATAACCGAAGGGGTTATGACAAGAATCTTTTCTAGCTTTGACCTCGGACCTACATCAGACAAAAATTCTTTTTGTACAGTTATCCATCACTAGAACGACCCCCGTTGGAGGTTGTCGGTGGCGTTTTTAGAGCCCATTTCAGAGTGCTGTTAGATTATTAGTTTGCTCTGTTCTTGGTAGTTGGTGTAATCCTCAGGGACGGCGCTACGCTCTGTTACGATGACTGTCTTTCACGCCAACGAACGCCTGCTAGACATCGGAACAGGCAAACTGACTGGATCCGAGTGACTCGAACTCGTGTACAAAAGCTTAAATCACCCTGTGCCGCTGAAGCCATAGTCTAGCTGCTACGGATGAATGCCATTTTAAGCAGGAAGTGTTGAGATGAGTACTTTCTCCTCATATGGTTTACCTCTTGAGGGTTTTTCGAAATATATTTTGTGATTTTGATTTTCATCTTCATACGCCATAACGTGCTGAAACTCAATCTTGGCGCACGTTTCCCATCTGTCTTCTCATTGGCCTTATTACTATTATGATTTGGCTCATTGGTATCGCACATTCTTCAGCTTTCTTTCCCCAGTTGTCCATCCCAAAACACTGGGTACATCAATTAACTGCATCTCGCCGTAAATCTTCGAACTTACTTTGGAGTGGGAATTGTTTGACATAGCCAAAGTCCTTATGTACCACCTAAAACGAAAGGGCCATCCTTTTTTGGACCTGACAGACGGCGATATCAAGCTTCTGGTCGGAATAGGGCTGACCTCCTATTTTCGATTAAAAAAGACCGGTTTTAATGTACTGTCAACTGCCCGCTGCCGTTTGGTATAGATGTGAGCCGAAACGGATGACTTCCGATACGTTATCAAAGACTGGCTTTCGACCATTCGTAAAAGCATCATTTAAACAACGATACGGTTCGATGGCGTCCTCTGAACGAACATACCAAGCTTATCGATCCCGCTACACAGGCTTAGGTAGTTCAGACGTTTGTGAATTCCAGTTCGTCTCCTGTACTTTCCATGCGACCGGCGCTTGGTGGTCAATGTATGATGTGGGCTCGATTGATAAAGGCTTCAACATCAAGGCCTGGTTTCGTAGGGCATTATCGGCTGGAGCGTCAGGAGCGATGTTTATTTGTGATTCAGCAGTCTGTCGGAATTGGTGCTCTTGTTATGGTAAGTTGTGTTCCTTTTTTCATTTTTATCCCAGTAGTAAACGGTGTACTCAGTAAAACGTATCTTCAGAGGCTACGTATTGTGACCGTAATTAATGTCTGCGGAAAGAAAATTGAACGACGTTATCGTCAGCTGTTTGTTGTATTCCAATGAGGAACATTAGTGCAGTCAACATTATCGCCTGATTTAATCGATGCGCCGACTTGATTTAGATGTGATAGTGAACAATTTGTAAACTATCGGTTTAATATAGTGTAGACAAGTTCTAGTGGACGGATGAAGCACTGAAGTTCTTTCGTCTCCAGCCTTGAAGGTCTTGAGGGGTCATTCGTTCTTTAACGGCCATGAGCTTCATCAGAAAGTACTGTGGCTCAAAATGCCGTCTGCTGCAACGGTGACTAGTTGAAGGGAAGCCAGTAAAAAAAGTAAAAAACTATAAAACAAGGCTAAGCAGAAGAAACTACCGGTGGTACGAATGCAGGCACGCCACCGTCTGCGGTGCATTGGTAACGTTTCTAGCCAACGTTATAAATTCTCCCGCTGGCAGGCCATCATGATGTTGCCAGTTAAACTAATGAAGGTTGTACTGGTCATTCGTCCTGGAGTCCATTTATTTGGCGACAGCATTTTGTGGCTACCCGGTTATGTGAATTTATTAATCAGTTGGAGTTTTTGTGCTGGAAATAGGGCGAGAATTAGTACACAAAGTTCATTCTCCTGAATTAACAAAACTTTACTGTTTGCGCTGAATTCCACTTAGGGTCAAGCTGAGTAACACGAGATCTTCATACTTTAAACCCGCATGTTTAGTTTTGCGAATGGCTGAGCGGTGTAAGAAGCACGCGTATACTAATACAATGTACGCAGACCTAGCGTTGTTGAGCACATAGAACATACGGCCACGTCACAGTACCCTGTATTGTCTAAGTCTCTGTTTTCTTTTCAATGTCTTGTGTGTCAGCCTGATGCCTCATTACAATATCTCCTCTTTTACAGATTCGCATTTACCGGGAGCTTCTACTACAATGAAGTACATTTTGGATGTGGTTTGTAGAGTGAATTGTATTTCCAGAGTTATCCAGAATTACCCTTTGAGAAACGTCTCTTTATTTCGTCTGCCCAGTTATTCATTTTCGACAGGGCCTGTGAAAGGATCAGAAGAATTGTCTTCCGCAGAATATGATAAATTATCCGACGAAACCTTAGAAAATCTTGCTGATGTATTCGACGGATTGGGCGAAAAATACAACTTAAACGACGAGTACGATGTGCAACATGCTCAAGGTGTGCTAAAAGTTAACTTCGGGTCTTCCTGGGGTACTTACATTATAAACAGACAGGCTCCGAACAAACAGCTCTGGTTGTCTTCTCCTCGCAGTGGACCCAAGCGCTACGATTTTATCCGAGCAAGACAAGAATGGGTGTATAAGCATGATGGCACGGCTCTTCACACATTACTAGAAGAAGAAGTTTCTGACATCGTTCAATCTCATGTTAAATTCCCAAAACGATGATTTATTTGTTCGATTTTTTTCACGATGTTCTAGTGGTTTTTTAGTACGCCATGCTTTCCACGACGAAGGGGAAATCTGACATCAGGTTGCCCAGATATTCTATAATAATACGCCTATAAAGGCCTGTACTTCTTTTTGTAAATAAAATATGTACACCTGTATGGTACTAGTCGACACATTTGACCTTATTTTCTTGTTGCAAACGGAATATTTGTTCTTTCTAACTGTTACCGTCAGCCGTAGATTGCATACTTTTCACTCGACACAGTTAGCTCGTGAGCACGTTTTAAAACTCGCATATGCCATAGCTCGGGCCCTTTATTGTTACCATATATTTTGATGAGCAAGAGTGAGCGCCTGCTCATCGGATTGCTGTTCTCGGAATTTGTCAATGTATATATGCTAGAATGCACCCGACAAGGGTATCCGTGGTGTTCGCAATAACAAATTAGGGGAGAAAAGTTTGAAAAAGACATTTCTGGTTTTTGCATAAACTTTATGAAGCTTTTCGGTGGCGTACCTCACGTGGACCTATGCAAAACGTGTCGCGAAGATAGAGTTTATTTTATAAACTACAGTCATCCGATTTTTTTTACTGGTTTGTTGACAGAAGCGTATCCCAGCCGTTGTCTGTTTCCGCCTTGTACGCTAAACTGATGAGAGCTGCCGTGCCACACTATCAAGGTACCCGAACAGAAACAAATACTTTTATTTTGAAACTAACACATATCGGTTTAATAATATGCATCGTTACCACCGAGTTATTAAGTACCAAAGGGCACATCCTTAATCACGGTTTGTCAGGCTGCTCCTTTTCTACGGTAGTGACAGTATTTCAGTAGTTGACGTTGGTGCTTAAGAGCTGCACAACGATTAAAGAAGGAAAAGAAAATCCTCGCCGAAAGAATAAAGAGGAAGACAATATATGCTAGCAAGTAATACGAAATTTCGTTGATATAAATTGAGTATAACCTACAGTTGGCCGATGTGCTTGCATTCACGTGAACTTTTTCGTTCCTCCGTTTCGAAAAGGAGCACCATATCCAGGCTTCGTTCTCATTAGAGCTCCTCAATGTGGAATGATCTGCTGTGCGTATCCCATGTCTAAACGCACACACTCAATTGGAAAGTGCCTGTATAGTTGCAAGGTGTAGGCACCTTGATGAGGAATATAGACGTAGCTATTTTTAGTAGTTAGGCTCCTTCCCGTCCCATTTTTTTCCACTCTCCGTATACAAGGTATAATTTTCGTTTATTTTATCTTACTATTCTTGAATTGTATAGTATTTGCCATGGTTTTCGTCTTGGTAGCCTTCAGGATCAGTGTAATGCTTAACCGTCACTGCTACAAAATGGTAGGGAGATAAGCGAAAAACGAGCTTGTAGCTGAGTGTTTATTAAACGTTTTCTGTGTTACGGTTGTAAATTTTCTAAAATAAGGAAATCAATATCACAGACAGGAAGGATCTCTGACGAAGGTACAATCTGACGGACTTTCATGGATAGTACCAATCAAGAAAGTGCAGGGAAAAAGTAAGGACGATCATGGTGAAAAGAATCCAAAATTGCACGCTGGCCTTCGTACTAAGAGCGCTTCGGAGCATTTCGTTGCCTTGTCGAACGTTTTCTGTCGATGTAGCGAAAACGGCACCCATTTGTTGAGTGGCCTGAACACAATTTAAAAAGAGACTGTAAGTAACTGAAATGTATAACAGGCGCAGATCAGTTTTTGCTGTTTTAACTAGTGGCACTAAACGGATTGGTAGCTATCGATTGTGGAATAAAGCTGAAGCACAGACGAAACCGTAATGAATCTAACACTCGAATGCGCTAAACGGTCAACAGGTCAGGAAACAATGGGAACATAATCAAGTCAGCTTTACCCAAATGAGGGTATGGCGTGTTTACGTTAAAACCAAACGAAGTTAAATGGACACCGGGCATCGATGAGAAATCAGTAAGTTTTTTGCATGAGTCTGAACAACCTGGAAATATCTAACCCGTTCGTAGCTCAGTATGTGACAGTCTGAAAACGTACATATTGCCAAATTACCACCCTCTTAGACTGATGGGATCATAAGTTGCATTTTCACTGACAGATATGCTCTTTTTGGAAGTCATCAAGAGCATCCGAATAGGGAAAACTCGGAAATATCGAAGGACGAGGATAGTTGGATCACTCGGACATTTCGTACATCACTACCAGTCACACAACATGAACTAACCGCATTTTTAGGTCAGATGAGATGATACGATAGCAAATTCGATAGGAATATTAAAAGTCATCACCGTCAACATTCCAGAACATGACGTTTAATGTTCTAGTCAGACTTGCTTTGATGCTAGATAGATAGACCTAAAATCCCAGTTAGTGTGCCTATTATATAATCCCTGAGAATGTGTGAGTTGATTGAGCCATCTCATACCATTGCCATTTTGACCTACTATGGGTGGCTTATTTTAAACAAAAATGACAAAATAGAAAGGCTACAAAAATGGGTTACAGACTCACTTCCAATTGCTCCGTTAAGTGAGTAGATAACGCCAGATTGAGTTTGCCGATTTCGGAAATTGCACGGGCAACCAAGTTTAACTCATCGCGCTGTTCACTGAGATGCTCATACATAGTGTGATTTTCAGTCTCAAACACTTGTCGCTCAGTTTCGGTAAGGTGCAAATCATCCGCTGCGTCACGCTCTGACTCGGTCACTCCACGTTGACCACCGTAGTTTTGAACCTGATGGTCTTTACGAAGTGAAGAGTCCTCTGTGTATTCAGGCCCTTGTGTGGTACCTGGGGTTGTCAGACATGCAGACGGAACAGAACGCACTCCTGCGGCCAAACTGCCAGTGAGCTCCAACAGATGGCGCTGTCGTTCCAACTGGAATACGGATACATATGCCAGGCGTGTTATTATCATGGGCTGATCAAATGGGAGCAGTTGGCTCAAGCAACAATTAAGTGCAGAACACCTATTCGTGTTATTTAGGTCGTTTTAAGCAATTGTACGGTTCTGTTTTGGCACCTTAATAAACTAACCTCCAAATCCCGAAGTCCTCTTAAACGGTTCAGTTCTTCTTCCAGGGACTCAAAAATCGCTTGCCTATGTTGTCTCGTCTGCATTTGGTCCTGCGTGAGTGGAGCGCCGGATTGATCATCCAAACCAGAGATTTCCTTCAACTGAACCAAAAGTGCGCCACAATGATCGATCAAAGTTGTCACCTGTTCGGTTAGGTCAGCTTGTGTTTTCTGCTTAAATTTATTACCAACGCAGTCTCCAGTCAGCTTTTGAACACGTCTAATATAATCAGCCAATACCCGCAAATTTTTTCGCAAACTTGCGGCACGGTTTGAGAAAGAAAAACTATGAATAGGTTTTCCTTGCCTAGGAGAGGCATCACGTAATCGACATTCTCCAGTGGTTTCCAGAGCTCGAACGAGTGTATGAAATATCCTAGATATATCACAAGACATGATGGGGCTGAAAAGTAAAATATAGTGAAAGAGGTTTGTCGCGATACCAACCACAATGAGGCAGTGTGCACCTGAGACATGGAGAGTGTGATTACTATCTCAGCATATTACACGTGTTATTGCCTAAGGCTACCTGTAGTAAACTGAGCAAGGTTGGGCAAACTAAAATGGGCAACAAACATTGTTTACTATGTGCATATGCGTAAATCAAGAGTGAGGGTTGAAAAAACGATATCCGATAGGCAGTCTCAATATCCAATCCGCCTCCTCATCGAAAACAATGAATCGGTGGTTGACGTTAATGTATGACTGACACACAAACATGATAAAAGACTCTTAGATAAGATTGAAGGAGCTCTCAAATATTCGACATTCAGTTATTCTTATCTCCCAGACAAATGGCTGAATTGCGATGAGGAAATAACGCTTGTGAAACGATTTTATGACGTTCACATCCCCATTTACTTCAGTGTCGACAGTTCGCGGTCAGTTCAACGAAGCAGTGACAACAATCAAACGAACTGTGGATGCCAGGTGGGTCATGGCCTGAGAGACGAACGCGACCTACGGTCGCTACCTTACTGGTGACTTATCATTTTCCAAAGTACTGCGTGGTTTCGCTATTTTAGCGGACACCTCGTCAACAATATTACCAGCTGATGAGATGATGCTACCCAAGCAAGTGAAGTGATCGATAGTCTCCAGTAGCCTGTCTACAATGGCCAAACTAAGGTCGATGTCAACCCAATCGCGCAGCAGTACTTTAGACTTTGAAGGTGTAAAGTGGATACCATGCAGACCAGCCCTATCATTTAAGTAATTCAACAGTCTGCATATTCCCTGCAGAAGAACAAGGAGAGCGATGTCGTCCGCAGACACAATATCAGTCGACTTACTGCGTAGCGGGGGGTCCACTTTCAGATACTCGGAATCTTCGACTGTCCGTTCCAGAATATCGTCCACTACGACATTAAAAAGCAAGACAAAGACCGGAAACCTCTGTCGAACTCTACTTGAATTGGGGAGGCTCCAGATGGTTGCTCATAAATGTGCACGCTCCACTCAGAGCGGGCATATGACTGAAGATCAACGTACCTCGCTGAAACTCGTTTGCGATATAGACAGCCCCAAAAGGTATGCCGGGCAGCTAAATCAGAATCAGCACTTTGGTCCAAAAACACCAAGAAAGACGGCTGAGGAAAAGTGTCGACACTCCCGTGCTTACTCTAAGATGAAAATGTGATCGATGCACTCGCACAGAGCCCAGAAACCCGCCTGTTCATTTTTTAAATGGTTCTTTGTGTGTTGCAGAAGCCGCTGCGTTACAAGACTCTCGGGTTTGACGGAGACAAGACGAATAGCAACGCGACGACCGCATGACGTCTCGGCACATTTTTTTTGAAAATGGGAATGACTTGGTAGGCATCAGCTATAAGGCATTTTTTAATTTCCCATACGGGACGCAGGAATAAGGTCAGTTCTGACAAAAATCCCCACTTAAAAAAAAGCCGGGGGAAGAAGGTTTGGACGTGCCGCTTTATTAGGTATCAGTGATCTAATCCCCAAAACCAATTCGTTTTCCGATGGGTGATCGCCGGGAACGTTGTAACTAATCTCAATCATCAACAGCTGGATGGGTTAGTTCAGGCCAGCTGATCTGTTTCCGGAAGTGCTCAGTCCATTAGTCAAGTCATCGCCAGAGGTCGTACACTTGAGCCGTCTTTTTCACATTGTTTCACTAACATCCTGTAGGCGGCCAGCGCGAACACATCAGATAAAGCAACCGGCTATTCCTCGATCAACATGTCTCCTTTATCTGTGGTCATACCGACGGTTCTTGCGCAGACCCTTCGTGAGTTTGCGTTTCAGTTCAGGACGGTATTTGTCGCATTTGGAGTCAGAGTGGATCAGTGGATGTCTGATCACACGTTCTGCTCAGCTACCAAAAGTCCATTTCTACCGTATCTGCGGTGCTCCTTTGGAACAGACCTCTTCGCAAAAGGCACGCATCTTAGTTGAGATTTCTACACAGTGATTGTTTAGATCACAATACTGTTTTTATCCAGGAAGTTTAACTGCTAGTTTTGTTTCATAGGCGTTTCGTATACTTTCTTCGCCCAAATTCTAACTGAATACTTTGTGTTTGCTGGCAGATGATCTCTGGGAAAATGACAAAACAAGGCGAGCACAAACAGTGGCATGATCCGAACCAGATGGTTGCTTCAAAGTAAACGACAATCGTTAGTTGGGTGGAGCCACCGACGGCTGATGGTGATACTGTGGTGGACTGTCAGGCCGGAGATGCGAGCATTCAAACACTCGGCGGAGTATCCCCAACGCGACGGGAGGCATGTCTACAAACCCTCAATGATCGGATGGCGGACAACGGGGGCAATCGGGTGAGTCGTCGCTCAACCGGATCGGATCAACGAGCAAGACATGGCAGTCAAAACAGAATGGACGACCAAATCGGAGGTGCGATTATTCCAACACTCGCGAGAATATCTTGACACTGCCGTGGAATACAATCAAAGCCCACTGTGGATAGATGGAGGACAACACGAGCGACCGGACGACCCATCGCACAACGAAATCGGACTAACACGAAGATTGACGGGCGGAAAACCCCCGGATATAAGGCGCCGATCGGACACATAAACCGGGCAGAAGTGCACATGACGCGTAAGGGAGAAACCCGGGTATTGTGGACTGGAATGCTGACTCATAAACGCGAGCGCGCGTGTAGCATGGTAACTGGCGTGTTGGACAATAAAGATTGCGCTTTATTGAACGCTTCTTCGCTACAATTTGCTTCCTTGGTTGGGTTACACGGAGTGGTTTGCACGTGACGCATCTTTTGTTCTGAAATGTGTATGGCATAACATTTTTCGTGAGATGCACATACTTCTAACAGACGACTATCCTTCTCGATTGTCGCTTATTACCTCCAAACTTATCAGTTAGTCGCTTCTCCTGTGGAGTAAAATGGTTAAGTTGTGCGTTAACCCCACTAGTAAGCATAACGGTCTGTCTCGAAAGATCGAAAATGGCATCGTAGGAGGCGTTCTTGGTGAAATCCGAACTGTATTTTTGTACATATACAGAAATAACGAATAAGCAACCGTTGCTACTCAATGCCTGAGACTGAACGCAGATATTGGCGATGAGATATATAAAAATGAACCAACCAAACAGATGACTAATTTGTATAACTTCCTCGATTCAAACTTGTGAGAAATCAATAACACGGTGTACTTGGTAACAGTTCGCCACACCTTTTTGAACGCATACTACGGTCGACGACGATTGTGTAGCGAAACATACAAATCAAAATGTGATCCCGCTCGCATAAAATCCATATTGGAACCCATCGACTGCGTCATCTAGCTGAAGTTAGCGATACAGTTCGGATGGTACAGGAAACTAAAGACATGTTGCTAAGCTTCACGGAAGTCTTGCGTATCAGGAAGTTGCAACGAGGCTTGGCTGTCAGTATTAGTGTCGTAGACATAGATGCACGCTTTCTTTGTGTGAAATTTCACTGTCCGGTCTACTAGCGAACAGTCTGAACTTGCTATACAGATAGTGCTAGCTATCAGGCGTCCCTATAAGCGCTACCATATATACCATAGAAACATAGATTGGTTGATATAACAGCATGTTCGGTCACAGATTTCAGTCAGTTCCATCTGGAAAGAATCACTAACTCTAAGTTTCGTTCTTGTTAAAACTCACCATCATCGGGGTTTTAACGCCGATTCAGGATATAACGAAGCGGCCGGTCGACTACTATGTAGTTGACCTTAAGAATCACCGACTGGATTCAGCAAGACAGTAACTGTCTCCTCTCAAGGTGATCCAGAAACCCGAACGAATCTTACAATGCTGTCGATTACTCTCGATAGGGAGGCTCATTGTTAATACGCGTCTGCGAAATGAAACACTCTACCAAACAATAAAGAGAGCAAAAAGGCTTTCAATGAAAAACGAAGATCGTTATACGGAGCATTGTATTTATACATAGACAACGTGCAGAGGGATGGGATCTGGACAAGTCGTCAGGCTGTTGTTTCCACAGCTTCTGTTTCCATTCGTTGTTCTTCCAAGTTGTCCTGAACGATTCCAGCATCGTCGGGCTCAGGGCGTTCCAACAAATAGACTCGACATAAACAACGGCCTTTGAAAAGCTGGGACGGGAACGGACAAATGAATATATTACTGATAAGTAGTTTGGCGGAATTGATAATTTAGAAGAGATACATTTGCGAAAAATCCGGATTTCGGCTGGATTCGAACCAGCGACAGAAACACCATACCCAAACGCGGCAAGCGCTCTACCAGCTGAGCTACGAAGCCACGCCATAAGCTCGGAAATTTTACATTTGGACCTAGTTACCCACCCAACCAATTGTGTCATATGGTTCGAATCCAGCCGAAGTCCAGATTTTTCGCAAATGCATCTCTCTAAATGAATAGATCACAATCGGGACATCTAGACGCTTACAGGCCTGAATAACTCAAATCTCTAGCGACAACAGTTGACAACTGAGCCGCATTGCGGGCCGAACAATCAACGAATGAGATTTCAGTCCTGATCTGAAAACAACCGTCCGAGCTATTCTTATGAAGCAATACAGATTGCTCTTCTTTAGTATACCGTTTGTATCCTATTTGTATCTATCTACAACGCTTAACCAAATGTTTCTGACTGCCTATCACATTCAAATGCGCGGGTCAAGGAGAACGCAGTTTCCACATACCTGAAACGGCAGACAAATAAAGTAAAACAACGAAAGTCACTGTTACAAACAACTCTGCAAGGATCGCCAGTAGATGAAGACCCATGTGATTGTGTTGTTTGGCCGCATGATTTGACAATGCTGGTACACGTGAACAACCGGATGTTTAGTTTATCGCGATACCAAATTTTTGTATCCAGAGTTCAAAACCCATTTTCCCAGAACCTTGATAGTGTAATCGAGAAGTCGTATTACAAAAAAGGGGATGAAGAGAATTAACTTAGAGCTTGTATTCTAAGGAATAAAAACGTGGAGGTATTTTTTGTGTCAGAAAGATGGTATGTATGACGCCCGTGAAACCTGGCTACTGAAATTCCGGAAAATCAAACTAAGTGAAACACTTAGTCGTACAGATGACATCAGTGGCTAGGCAACCAGCAGTTTGGGTGGGGGTTGAGTAATCCCCTTACACACACTGTAAGAATACTGACCTATCACTTTCAATGCTACGCAAACCTACGGAACCATGAGCTCATTGGGATGTGGGATCAGATGAACAGATGATGATAGCTTATGAAACAGTTACTAATATGTTAGTCAAAATTCAGCTGGGATCCCAACTGCCCACAGAATCTGTAAGTGAGAACGCAAGGGGAGATTCAGTGATATATGACTGTTGTCATTGTATGGTTTGCGAAATAGGGCTAATAAACGAAATGGGTCGGCGAAACCCGACAAATCGAATGTCGTCTTACTGTCACCCTCGATTTGGCGGTTTGCTTACAAGATATAAAGATCATGATGCCAAACACATGAGCTCAGACAATAGTGGAGTCCCATTTCTTTCCGCACTGGTTATCTCCAAGTTAAATCTTCTTTTTTCATGATTGTAGGACAGTCAAACACTAGCACCCACTATTCTATGCGGTTCCGTTGATTATGACTGTTGCAACTTAAGCCCGGGCTCTAGCCGCTGCACCACTTAGCCTGGAAGTGAGCCAACTTGCACAGAGATTGAACCGTCGTCAAAACTGTCAAACACAACAAAGAAGAGTGCACAAAATTAGCTACCCTTCTGCACTGACAACAGCTCTATACATCAGAATGTAGCTTGAGGTGGTGTGACGTCTTGTGCACCTTTTGACCTACTATGGACAAACCGGGTGAACGACGATAACGTCGACGTGATCAGATAATTCAGCAAGGACAATGAACCGAGGTCGTACGAATCGAAGCTGGTAGGTTCTCCAGATTGAGAAAGTGACCACGATTATGACCTAGTTCTAGTCTGCGGCTAACAATCCATTGTTTTACAATACAAAATTTTCGGTTGAAGCTTCGTCTAGAGAAGTAAATCATTTCGACAGTAACTAATTCACAGAACCGTGCATGCATTTTGTGGCATTTTTGGTAATATATAGTCCAAACACAATCATGACTTACAACTAGGAGCCGAGTTGGTCAAGGCAGTTAAGATATGATATCCTCACTCAAGATATATTGCACAGTTAAAACAAAATTATCAGCAAGCGCGCTCAAACAGTACAAATCCACGGTTAGCGTTTATGGGTGTAGCTGCACAATCACTATGAAATATCGCATTTAACAGAGTGCGTGCGGTTCACAGCGGGATACCAATAAATGTCGCAATAAAACATTAGCGCACTTGACCCAAACAAATAGTGTAGTAAAAACTTACAACAAAAACAATAGATCGATCTCCGTTTGTGGCCAGTTTCACTGCTTCCCATGGCAACGATTCCATATTTGCAGGAGTGATCAATTCAGACAGATTATGGCAAGAGCTGAAACAGCATGTTAAACAGATAGGGATGATTTCGTTCCCAGGAGAGTGTGTACATTCACAAAAGTGAATAAACCTCGAGTGTGCATGAGTACGTTATATATGAGGGTTGGGAGACAGAGGATCGGATGGACACGAGATAATTCCACAAGTATCACAGTACAAATGCATCGGAAAGAAGAGCGAAGCACTAATAGCAGTAATTTGTTCTGGGGTCTGTGGAAGTTGATACCACAAACGCTTGCAGTGCACCATGCGTAAAGTGAACATAAGAGTGACTTGGCACATCAAACAATCACACGCATAGAAGATGGAATTAAGATCAATGAGCATGTCGACCAGTGTGATACTTCCACGTACATTGTTACGGAAATTGAATGTTGCCGCTGCCCCGTTACGAGATTTATCCGGATAATTTAGTTGCACGAAGGCAGAAAACGGAGTGGCTGAATCGTACAGTACCTCAGGCCATTTACAGCTCCACTCCATATTAAAGCAATTCAGTAACCCTGTTGCGTCCTCTATGAATTTGAGTCGTACGTCTCGGTTATTTCCTCTAAACTGACGAACAGTTATTTCGGTAGGACAGCAGAATTCAAAATAACTGATTAAAGCGTTTCGACTACACTTTTGCAGTAACAAACAAAACGTTTTCGGTAAGGCCAAAGCCCGTGAATTGTTCGCAAACACATGGTGTCTGATTCATGGAGCATACCAAAAAGCGAGCGTAAAGCAAATATAGCAGACTAACGTGTGGTACATGGAGTTTCACCGCTCACAATCGATGTAACCACAGGCCGCGTGAAATCTGGTTCCGAACATACCGACGTTTCCCCACGCAGTGTTCTCCTTTTATTCGGCCATCAATTCGATTAAAGTCGTTCGATGTCATATGGTTGTGACTGTACCGCCACAACTAGTGCGTGATTACTCAAATTACCGGATGCATACGTTCGGACGATGGCCCTGCTAGCGTCAAGCGCGGCACGGAGTATAACATCTATAAGAAAGCAGAGTAACCCTTATGCAAATTTTCATGACGGCCTCCACTCCCAAACGGTGATTAAGTTGTTCTTACTAGTTAATCAGGATAGCGTAACAGTTAATGATTGCCTGTTAGACTGTTTCGAACAGAATGATCGACAAATGCATTTAAAACAAAGGCTGTAAGCCATGGAACAAACAAAACGTAAATCTATTGTGGAACGCAATAGCATGATAGGATATCGGTTCCCTGAGTACAGAGGTGTCAAATGTAAGATGAACATGAAACGAGCCATAAGTTGAGATTTTCATAACAACAATGCGTTCAAGCAATGACCTACAGTAGAGATGGCGAAGTTCCAGCTGAAGTCCACAACGGGGTAGACGAGTTTGCCAGGTCAATAGCTTCACTGGAGACAAGAATATTCTGGATTGGCAGCATAATTATCCAACTTGTAGTGTTCACATCACCAGCGGGTAAATAGGAATCGCTGACTGTTTCACGCTCATTTGTTGATCGACAAAGGAGCAGGATCAATAATTCAGAAGTGAAAAATTCGAAGTCTTGCAGTCTGTACGAACTGTGCAAAGACAGAAAATAATTTTAGAGAGATAAACAGAAAGGTCGTAGACAGAAAAACAAAACAGCAAGCGAAGAACGTCGTGCTAAGTATGGTGGATAACAACATGTCTATCAGTACCGTAAACTCGCGATTCACCATAGATATACAAATAAATTCTCACCCATCTTTTGAACTCAGCGTGTTGGGGAAGGCGTCCAGTCGAACGGCAGCGGTGCGTTTCAGACTGTGAAGAAAAACGGCAGTGTGAAGACAAGCACGTAAGCTTACTAACTGTTGTAAATGTACCAAACAACATGAACCAACCACGCTGCAGACCAACCATAATGAAAAGCATCTGCGAGTTTCTAATGCTGTGTGAAATTTGAGTAAATAGAAACAGGTGTGGTTGAACGCGTTTCCGGATTTATGAACAAAAACGTGCTTTCCCCTATGGACATTCAAACGAATAGTCCGAGACACTGGTAAACGTCATTAAGCAAAGAACGTTAAATCAATGTAAATAGTCCAGAAGAAGCAATACCTCCTCAGATCGATAGTCGGATAAACCTGGTTATTGGAACTATTCTGGCTAAGTGTAGGTTGACGTTTATGACCGAAGGTTAGATGAACCATCACTTAATTCAGATAATCGAAGGTGAACAAGAGATACTTAGTGATTAGTTGGATTTCAAACTGATCGCTTGTTACCATACGACATACCAAGTCAAATGTGAGCTATGGAGTCTCCAGTCTTCCAATCTAAAACAGAAACAACTGCGACAGTTGAGTTCGAACCACCAACTATGTGGTTTGTAACCAGCGTTGTTATCACCGAGCTAATGCAAGTTCGCTTATTATAGATCTGAGTTTGTGGAAAAGCTCAATATAAGTGACAATCTAACAAGAAGCGTCCTGGGAATAAACTTGTTTAATTAACGGAAAACAAACTGAAAACAAGACGCGTGAGCAGGATATTGATCCATTGAAGGCTAATAACAAGAAAAGTAACAACAGATGAGTCGGAAAGTGCGCTATAAGTTGTTGTGAAACACGTCTTGCGTCGTCTGGGGCTTCATCTCTTCGGATTTCACTGTATGATCTCAAAAGATGAAGACCAAGAGAAACGTACGGGTTATTGCGAGTAGTTCCCTGAAATGCTCTAGCGGTGATCGATCAGTATGACTCGATAACAGAACCTCTGCTGGGTTTCGACTGTGGCACAGAACAACGTAGACCAGTGACTCAAGTTGTAGACTGAGATAGTACAAATGCACAAATAATGCAGACTTGATTGCAAACTGCGGGGTTCATTTGATGCGGGATGAGGTATGGTTTATTGTATGTAAATAAAACGAGAAAATAAAGCTTGTATTGTGATGTTCCAGTAATGTTCAATGCAAAGTGATGTGCCAATACCATTGTGGATTTCTCCATCTTCAGTATCCAACCAGCCTGAAAAATGTTACATCTACCAATAAACCGTTGTGATCACTCGTTTTGGAAACCTCACGACTAGTTATCTGCAACTCTGTAGTGTACTGATGATTTTTTTTGTCGGTATTGACGGTAATATTCACAGTAGTATTTCCAAGCGTTTCAAGAGATGCTATGGTTTTCATTTTCAGAATCAAGGACGACACCTTTGACGTTAGTCAATATGTGTAAAGTTCTTTCGCTGACGTCGTTCATCTGAGAAAAAGGCAACTTGTCTCATGTTGGCGAGTAAGTTGCTTCTGGTGGGCTGCCTTGCGCTACTTAGCACAAGTAGGCAGGTCGGTGTTTCACTAATTTGTATACCACGGAATTGAAGCTAATGCTCACAGTTTGACCGTACTCTTTTCCAAAGGAAGATGCGTTAAACTTTCAAGATGAAGGAAACCTTCAAAACCAAACCAATTTAAAATGAATTAATTTCTAATATGTACGAAGACCCGCCATAGTTTTAGCGTGAAAGTGATTGCCAAACTCGTTAATTCATAGTAGATTGTTAACAGGGCTATACTATCGTCAAGTAACCCAGAACAATATCACACGTGCGGAACTTTCACTTGGCATTCTTAACAGTTACTTTTGTTAAACAATGAGCCGGACAATCGTGTATACACCAAAAGGTCGTAGTTTCAGCGCTGAGTCATTATCAATGGAAAAATATATCGGCATTCAATATAACATTCAGTGAGTCTGTCCCATAGAAAGGAGACACAGTCCAGATTAAATAATCATCATCATCACCATGACGGCCAGGAGCCTGACCAACCGACGTACTGAGTCTGACAGCGCACAAGAGACTGTTCATTGGGATCCAGTCGAGCAAGCATTGCTCTGCTCTGGAACTCAGTGCGATCCCCACCCCAGCTTGACCGCGAGATTCAGATTCGGCGTTGCCAGAAACCCTGAGAGAGAAGCG